>JAWNLB010000174.1:9295000-9422500 GCA_035041595.1 Drosophila basisetae | reverse complement strand
ATTCAAAATTCGCGATACTTTTTGAACACACATATTTTAAAGGGTGCAGCAAAAACCACACACAAAAATAAGAACAACAGCAGCAGTAATGGCAGCATTGATATACTCGTATTCTAATGAGTAAATGATAATAACACACACCGAGAGAGACGTGATCGAGACCGCGAGCGAGAGAGAGACGACTTGAGTTGCGAGCGGAAGTGAATGCAAAGATCACAGGTAGACTTTAGTGTAGAATTTGACCTGTCAACAGCAGTTAGAAATTGCATTTCATTGCTTACCTTTAATGTTCGCTGTTCGTTGCGTTTCCCTGCTTTGTGGTTGTCAGTAACTGCTTCTTCTTCTTTTCAATATTTCTTAGATTTTGGTTATTTCGCAGCTTCTTCTGTTTGTGTGTGTTTGTTTTGTTTTGTTTCTTATTTCTTGTATTTTTATTTAGATTTTTGCTTGTAACTCACAGCTTTTCTGGATTTTTGCTATTTATTTTTATATTTCTTTTTTTTTCTTTTTTTACATTATATATTTTTGTTGCACTTTTGCTTTTCTTCAGCAGGGAGAAGCACTTCAGAATTTCATTTGTGGCACACACACACCCGAAAAAAAATTTGTGCAACGGGGCAATATTTGATTGATGGATTTGCAGGCTAGTTGAACGCGTACCGCATCCGCTTCCGCTTGCGCTACCGCTCCAACGCTTCCGTTTCCGATCTACCCGATGGATCCTGTGATAAGTGCGAAGTTTATCTTAATAATTTCTATAATTTATTTTCTTCCTTTTTTCGCGTGGGAGTCAAAACACACACAAACGCACACACAGGCACACACTTTAAATCGGTGTAAATAAAGAAATAATGTGTTGTGTTCGAAATATATAAATATGCATTCACATAAATATATATCAAACAAACCAAGCAATAAAAAAAAATTTAAAAAAAAATAGGCGTGTGGCAGAAAATAACCGGTTTACATTTACATTTACATTTAGATTTACAAGCGTGGAGCGTTTTGGGCGACCGGCATTTAGAAATGCATCGAGTGAATTCGTTTTCGTTTCGTTCAAAAGCAACAAACAACGTTGTTCAGAATCACAATGGAATTCAATTCAATTTCAACCGCACCGTCCGTTGCACGACCGCCTGGTTCGGCTTTGTTTTTGCTTCTGTTCGTATTCAGTTAACAGCTCGTGTTGCTGCGCCTCGTTCGCTCTGTTGTTTAGCATGACTCGAACTCGCTCTGTCCGTTAGCAGACTGTTATGCTGTTAGCGCGCAACAGCACTCGAGTTCGAGTTCGATGTGGAACGCATGTATGTGTGTGGATCTTGAACCTGCCATGAAACCCTGACAAACGCCTAAAAATCAAATACTTTTTGCACAAAATCCTTAACAAATAATTCAATAAAAAAAATATATAAATATTTTTGGTGGAGGGGAAGCAAAAAAAACAGAAGAATATATCGATAAATATGCTAGCGCTGCCAATAGCTGTTGCAATAGGAGCGAGTTCGACTTGAATGTGGGCGCCGCTTGAGCCTCAACCGGTTCGACAGGATGCAACCAGCTGAAGAGAGCAACAGAGAGAGCGAAAGAGAGAGAGAGAGAGAGAGAGAGAGAGAGTGAGAGAGAGAGAGAGCGAAAAAGAGAGAGAGAGTCGGAGGCTGCAAAAACTGCTACCAAAACAAAAGACGAAAATGTTGCAACAAGAAGAAGAAGCACTTTGAGGAGTTCTGAAATTTTGTTATTCGGGTTTCTCGATGTGAAATAACCGGACAACATTTTTTTCTTTTTATTCTGTTTTTTTTTTTTGCTCTGCTCTAGCTGCGAAAATGGCAACGCTGCTGGAAAAACCGGTTCGCAGCCGAAAGGAATGCACAAAATACCAAAAGCATCAACAACAACAACAACAAGCAACAGGAAAAATACAGCGCAAAATGCATTTGCAATGAACTAAACCAAAAACGGGCAGCAAACAAAATAAATAACAAAAGCAAAAAAAAAAACAAAAAAGAAACAAACAAAAAACACAAAACTGAAAACAAACAAAATTCAAACTGCAAGTTGCGCCCAGAAGGAAGAGTGCATCCAGTAGAAGGATGAGAGTGGAAACTGCAAGCTGGAAGCTAAAAGCTGATTGCAATTGTTGCAGTTGTTGTTGCTGTTGTTGTTGACATAAGTCTGCGTGGCAAACAAAAGACTTAAGCAACGAACGTGGCGCAACATTTTTGCTAGCCTGCAACTAGATTACTGTTACACGGCAAAGGTACAATCAACGACAATAACGGCACAATTCCAATGGGAATAAATACACGCATATATATATAAAAATATATATATATATAAATATTTAAACTGTTTATAACTCAAAACGGTGCCAAATATTTGTACGAAAATTTTCATTTTATGCAAAAATTAATTTGCAATTTTGTTTGTATTTTCTTCCGACTGGGAATCCATGATATATATGCATTTAAATGACTCACAAGACAACCTAACGGATAACAATAGAAACTAGCCAACATCCAAAAATTATATTTTCAATCATTTTTGATGATAAAACAACAATAAAGTTCTTAATAATATTAATTATATGTAAATATCGATTTATGATTCGATTACAGATAAATATAAATGACGAATGCAAATGAGTTGCATTTGAAAACAACGATAAACAATATCATGATATAAATAGTAACAAGCAATAAATCTGTTGAGGTTGTCTGATGTAAAACAGCTTAAATACAAATAATAGAAATAAAAATAGTTTAAATATAATTAACACAAATATTACATATAGTTTAACGATAATTTAGCTCATGGAGCATATCGGCTAATCGGCCATGAATATTGCTCTTTGCTATTCAACCAACTTATGCCCAACGAGCTTTGTAATAGTTTTTTGTTTCCATCGAACTCTGAACTTTGTTGTCTTTTGCCTAAAGATTGGGTTGTCCATTGTTATGGTTGCTGCTTAGATAAAACAACAACAACAACATCAACAAAACACTCGACCAGCAAAAATCTGACCCAAAAAACAAAACGATACAAAAAAAGAACATGTAAAATAAAAATGGAAAAAAACCCAAATAAATAAATAATTGTCTTGGGTGCTGCGGAAATAATGCAAAGCGCAGACAAATGCGCAAATTTGAAAAATGCCACCAACAATAACAGCAACAACAACAACAATTACAACAGCTGCACTAAAGCCTCCACTGCACCCCCCGCCCCCCTTTTGCTCCCCGCTGCCAAAAAGTGCGGGTGTTATGTGAAACTTTGCCACAAATCAACTGGCGTCCAAAAGTCATTGAAATCAAAACGAAACTAAACAAAAAAATTGTTTATGCATTTTATTAGAGTGGCAAATACCCTAATCGATAAATTAGCAAACTTTCTTAACTCGAATTAATAATTAAAAAAATATACAATTAAGAAATCGTTTGCCAAACTTAAGTCAAAAATGGAAAATATCTCAAATTATGAGTTGTAAGCTGAAACAAGTACACAAAGAGAGAGAGAGGGAAGGACAGAGAGACAGAGAGAGAAAGATTGCATTTGGTTATCTGGTTAACTTCTTCGGGAGAGCATTCTTAAACGTTTTAGATCGCTTAACTTTGAATGATCCCCATCGAAACTGGCATTATCAACAAAGTTGTTCACCATTCCAGAATTGCTCTCAACTCTTTTACTTCTATTCACTCTCTCTCTCTCTCTCTCTCTCTGTCTCTTTCGAGAGGGTATTCAGTATTCCTTATGGCAGCATTCTTAAACGTTTGGTTCGATTGAAAAGCTGAAGTGTTTTCTTTGCCGTCAATTCACCGATTCACCGATTTGTGCTCAAGGCCCTCATTCACTGTGATTTGTGACGAGTGTCACAGCGATTGGCTAATAGCCGATATGCCTGAGCCAGCACCCTTTTTTATGAACTCAACTCGAGAACGCAAATGAAATATATAAAATATACGAGTAAACAAAAAAAAACTTGCGGTCGTAAACAAATCGAAATGCGGCCGGCGCTCAAAACTTGCTAATGGGCTAACTCGGTGCGGGCGGCCCGACAAAAAAGGGCGTTGCTATTGTTGTTCTTTTTGTTGTTGTTGCTCTTGTTGTTGTTGTTAAACAAATATTACTCATGGCTTGGACCTGGCCTCGGTTCTGCTGCGGCCAGGCCTGTCCCGGCCTGGCCTGGCTTGACTTGGGCTGGCCTGGTCATGTTCAACAGCATTGCTAACACCCAAGTACAACAACGTGACGACGTCCAAAACGAAACCAAACCAAAACCAAAACCAAATGAAACCAAACGAAACGAAACGAACCGAACCGAAAAACCGAAGGCAGCCGCTCAAAAAACGCGTCGAAAACGCAGCCGTTGACTGATTGTCACGGCACGATAATGAAATAACTTCTCTCTTTTTCATACACTGAAAAAAATACAAGAAGTGGGGTATGCTGCAGTTGTACCTAAGCATATAATGGTATATGGAAGGCATATATATTCCACATCAACATGTATATGTCTCCAACTCAAATACTTTTCAAATCTGCAATCGTTTAGCACGATCTATCGATAAATGCGCTCGTTTAGCGAATAAATCGATACAAATCGATTACCAATAATAATACAAAATGCTTAAGCATCTATCTATCTAATTGGCGCTCTATATTCGTTGACATTGTGTAAATTAGTTGGAGGAAATGTCATCAAGATCGGTTTCGAATTATCTATTTATTCGTATTGCACTTTTATGTGTAACGATATTATCTATACACACACACACACACACACACACACACACAATGAGTCTTAAGCTATGTAAAAACTTTGATACTGAGGGTATCTACGCGTCGAGCTCTCTCTCTCCTCGACTTGAGCCATCATATCTGTTTCTACTTGCAACGAGAGCCCGAAAAAATGAGATATTAAGGCCTGCTTGCCAGCTGTATTGTCGAAGGTGCATAAGCGGCCAGTATGTGCAATGTGGCATAGTTTTTGGTGTTGTTGTTGCTGTTGCTGTTAGTGAAACGTGCAACAGCGCGGCGCATTCCTTTTGTCAAGCGACTCCGACTCTGACTTGCGCTCGGCGATCTTTAGAATGTCAGCAACGTAGCTTTTTATATACATATATATATATATTTATGCCTTTATATTTTACTTATTATTCCTGCCTGAGTTGCGCACGCGCAAAATGTTTCAACTTTAGCCACAATCATCATCAACATTAACATCATCATCATCGTCGTCGTCGCTAAAAATGTATCATAATCATTTTTATTTATGATTGTATTTGTTGCCAGACGTGGAGACAGACACATTGCCACGTCTCGACGTAATTGCTGCTGCCGCCACTGCTGCTGCTGATGTTTGGGGCATCTCTGCATCGTGCTGCATTTACCACACTTCAACACACAACAGCAGAAGCAGCAGCAGCAGCAGCAGCAACAACAATAAGAGCAGCATGTGTTTTTGCCATTTTCAAGGGCACTTTGCTCAACTGCCGCAGGCGATGCCACAGTTGTGCCACAGTGTGGCAAGTCACTCAAAACTCTCATCAATATTCATTTATAGTCTTATTATCTGCAATTAAATAATTACTTCAATTGCAAATTATGTCTACAAATATGTGAAATTTGTTTCAACATTAAAAAAAAAAAATAAAATACAAAATGAAATCAGTTTTTGTTAATAGTTTTCTTATTTTATTTTATTACTATTCTTCCAAATTTGCACTTTATCAAAATACATTTATTTCAAACCCGCAAGAGCTGAAAACCTGCCAAAGGTTTTCAAGCTTTGAGCTTAAAAAAGAAAACAGATACTAATCAATTTTAAAAGTTAAATAACTAATCAACTTTTGTATTTGATTTTAGTTAAAACTATTGAGTTGTTTATTTGAATTTGATTATTGATTTGATTGAATTAAAGTGGAAAAGAAACCAGTGTGCGACTTTGAAGCCATGATTTTGAATGCTGAATCGCTTATCGGCAGTGCCATGATTCATTTGCCAACTGCTTTGACTTTGAGTGTTTTGATTTTGCAACAATGGCAATTGGCCCAAATCACAATCACAGTCACCATCACAGTCACAGTCACAATCACAGCAATGCAAATATGCAAATAGAAACAAACCGAGTCAAAGACGCATTCATTTTGAACTGAGTTGCACTTTCAAAACTATGAAAATGAATACTGAATGTGAATGTCTGTGAAAGTGAATACATATACGAATAAATATATATAACTATATAAAATTATATTTCCTTTTTTATTTCATTTAATACAAATGTATCTGCAGCTAAGTTTAGCTAAGTAACGCGGCCGACTTCAAAAAAGGGCAAACGTGGCATGGAATGCGGCAGCAACAAACGGGAATGCTGCAATCAGGGGCTGGCGGGAGGCGGTTGGTGGTTCTTGATATATGGAGAGGGATAACAGTTATTGTTATGCAAATATTTGTGAGCGATAACGAACGTTGCGCATTCCACCGCCGGTCGACTGATGAGCAAGGCCAGTCTGAGATCGAGGAGGTGCCCAGATAGATCGGTGGCAACACAAGGTGGCAAACAACCAGCTGCAATAGGTGGCAATGGCAAGCGGGGGCACATACACAGATATGTGTGTCCATGGGAGAAACAAATACGAATGAATGCTCTAGCCGAAAGAGCTCGAGCTCGACGAACAGATACCCTGAACCCAAGTCTTTAGCCTTAGATACTCAAAGTAAAACATGGCAAAATATGAATACACCCATCAGAAAGCATTCGTATTTCTATAGAAAATACCTGCGAATGCTGATATGTCATTTTGTAAACATGAAATTACGATTTTCTTCCGTCTTTCTCAACCGCTCAGAAAGAAATTTAATTTAAGAGAACAACAAATCTGGAAATTTAGGACTACTTATCTTACACAAAATGTACTTTTTTATTAATACTATGAGAATATATTTGAGTTGTGGCTGTATGACTATGAGGCCATGATTGGCAATAATGAACAATCACTTATTGGCAGCGCTATGATTCATTTGGCAGACGGCTTTGACTTTTGGAGTGTTTCGATTTGGTTTTCATTTTAATGCCTGATTTAATGGATGCCATGGAAAACCGAAACAAACTTTTTATTACTATTTAAGAAGCTGTTAATCGGCTCTAATTAGGCAATATTATTTCTGTACGATTTAATGATGATCAAACATATATTCACTAATTACATTTGACATGATATTAAAGCTGATTCAATTGCCTTATCCAAAAGTATAAGCTCGTCTGTGAAGTCAAAGAAGACGTAAATAAGAGTCGTAGAAAGTATTATTTACTACTACTATTATTATTATTATTATTATTATTAGCGGGCTGGATTGTCGTAAATTGTACAGGGTACAAATTATGTTCAACCCCAATCAGCATGTGCAGTATGCCTTAAGTAGAAATAAAGCCGATTTAGACTACAATTATGTAGTTCAGCTTTGAAATAAATATGCTTAAATCAATTATTTTGGCATTAGTTTGTTTTCAAAATATACATTTTTGTGTTTGTGATCGATATATATATTTATATATTTTTATATATGTACATATTTTGTTGTTGCTTTTGTTCAGTGTATAGACTACATAGGTATTAAAGTTGGGCAATTGCCTTCGCTTTGTGCACAATTCATTTCATAGCCGAATAGATTGAAGGCCAGAGCCAATGCGCAGATAACACTCCATACTCCGAACTCCAACACTGGCCTCGTCTCCAGTTTCGACTGGCAACTCGAAACTGGCAACTGGGAATTTGCTGGCCAACTCGGCAACTGGCTGCTCTTTGGCCATGGTCAAATCTTGCTGATGGCATCACGCTGTTCACAGCAGCGCATTGCTCAGCCAACAAATACATATACATAGACAAATACTTATCCCTCTAAACAAAACAAAAAAAAAAAAGAAACACAATAAGTACGAAAAGCGTTTGAAGCCAGCGACAACTTTTGTAATATGTATTTGAATTTGCCCCAAGTCGCTGTTGAACTCGAATGCGACTAATAATGAATGCAACAATTTCCACTTCATAGACACAATCCAAGAGTGAATGAATGCATGGCACTCAATGAGTCTTACCTTGTCTTAATATTTCTTTCTTTTATTTTTTGAGTACTATTTAAAAATTGTTCTTTTCTAAGCCTACGATTTTTTCTACTCAAGCATCTTTCATCTACTCAATTTTCTTGATCTTGATACTCAGTACTATTTTACATATTACCTATCAATTTTTCAATTGTTAACTACATATATATTTAATATGAGAATAATTATATTTACATCATTTTATCTAGATCTTTATTTTATGTACCATTTCAGAGCTGAGATCTATTATTTGGGATGACCCAAACACATTCTACTCCTTATTGATATTGATTGATATGCTCCATATGAAATCGTTAAGTTTGTCTTAAACTTTGTCCCTATACTATAACAATTTAATATTATATAAATTATCAAGAATAATTCTTAAATGTTTGGAGAACTGCAACAAACCTGTAAACAATCAAAAATACAAACCTAAACACACTCTTATCATTTTCAGCACTATTTTTATGATGAAATAAATCTTTCTCAGGATTATAGATTACAACGGATACAAACTGGAGTAAATCCTAAGCAGGCAGAAGTAACCAAAATATATATATATAAAAATATTCTTGATAGGCTCCTAGAATAGTGAATAGAAGCTTATCATGTTGCAGATCATGTTTATTTCACACAAAGATAAAGCTTGCCCATTGATATAAAATATACATTGACATATTATTAATGATCATTAATAATAATTAATATCAGCATTTAACATCTTGAGCTCTTTTCTAACTTGCTTAATCTGATTATTCTATAAAAGCAATGGTTGTTTATTATAGCCAAGTTTTATTCGTTCTGAGACATGCGAAATTTGTGCACATTTGTTGCAACTGCCATATTTTCAATGTGCATTATTTGCTTGGGACTGCTGTGTTTTGCCTGAAAGGCAGATTGCTTTGTGATTGCCGATTGTGCTGCGATCTTGGCCACATCAGTCAGTCAGCTACCTGTTGATTAGCTGCTGCTGCTGCTGCTGCTGCCACATGTTTGAGTTTGAATTTGAGGCTGAGACTGTGGCACATACATCACACCACATCACAGCACAGGCACATCGCTCTCATCTGAGATGGCGTTGCACTTGTGCTGCCCATTTCCGTTGCACTGACAGACTAAACGATCTGTGAATGTGGCAACAACTAACCGAAGCAGCAAGCAGCAAGCAGCAAGCGGCCAACGCCCAGTCATTCACTGAATGTGTGAATGTCTCAGTGCGAGTGTGAGTGCGTGTGAGTATACTCACTTATTCACGTTCCAGTCTAAGCAGGCATGTACAAGCATAATAATTATTTATAAATTCAAATTTCGTTCTCAACTTGAGCACTGACTCTTGTATTTGACTTCGTCGTGTGCTGCAGACACGTTCACACCAACCACGGGAACAACAACAAATACAACAGATACAACAACAACAACAACAACATTAGTTTGTTGTTTCAATAACCCGACTGCCTTTTAGTGTTTCTGTGAGTTACATTTAAGTACACACATTCATACACACACTCATTGCTTTGACTCACTATGGTTTTTTAGTGCCATTCACCAACTTTGAGTCACAGCCATTTTGGTGCCACTTGTTCAGCCATATTCGCTCAACCCTCTTCCCCCCCTCCGCTGAGCTGTTTAAATGTTTAACGATACTCGCACAATTATCCAACAATCAAATGAGTTACACGAATAAACCGATTGTCGGCAAGTCGGCAAGGAATAAACACTACAGCATATAAATGCTGACTAGCACATACCCTGTACTCAAGTTCCTTATCATAAATCACTTAAGCATCAAGTGAAAGTCAACTAAATACATAAAAGACTACAATTACAGAGTTCAACTTGTTTAACTGTGCTTCTCATAAAATAAGGCAACAAAAATGCTTACAAAAATGCATTAAAATAAGTGAATCCAAAAATGATGTTTATGTAATAAAAAGAATATAAAATTGCCTTATCAAAAGTCAAACAAAAGAAACTTGTTACTCATATTAAATACAACTTGGATTAACAAAAGGACCAATCAAAATTTTGCAAAGCTTGTGCGAAAATATGAAAACGAATGGTAAAAATAATGTGAAAATTTATTTACTTAAACAATTCAATTAAAATTATATTACTTAGCATTTACAATATATTTATTATTATTTACTAATAAAATATTCATTTATTCAGCCAACACTCAATTTTGTTAATGTTTATTAATTTAAGTACAACTTTCTGCGAATTGTTTATTAAAGAAAAGTCGAAAATTTATCGATTTGAATTTCCGAAGAAGAAAATTGAGTATTAATTAACTATAAATTAGAGTCAAAGGTAAAATCGCTTTAATTTTCAGGGCTTATGATGGCAAGGGTCTCGTAACTGATTTATCTATGTATATGTGCAACATGTAGGTTTGTTGTGGGGCAGCCCACGCAGCTGGCCCTGCCCCTAAATTGGCGATATGTATGCGTGTGTGTGTGTTTGTGTGTGCGTGTGTGATTAGGCCGCGCCCACAGACGCCCTAGTAACCGCCTCCAGGTTGGCTGAGAGTCTGTGGCTGTGGCATGTCTCTGGTGGCAGTTTGTCGTGGCTGCCGCTGTCAATTAAGTCAAATATGATCGAGTGTGCGGCGTCATAAATCTCATACAACTGTCAAATTTAGACAACTGCAGCAACTGCAACTGCAACTGCAACAACGGCAAACTGCAACTACGATACCCAACTATGGGCACAATCGCTTGCCACGACGTGTTGCACGGCTATTGGGGTGGCGAGGTGAGGCATGTAACTGCAACAGCATAAGCAACTGCCGCATTTGGCTGCAATTAAGCGGCGCTCGGGCAATCGGGCATAATCAGCCAGCTGGCTGAAAGTGGCAGGTAACCAGATACATGACTCCATATCCATATCCAATGGGTGAGAGGAACGAGTCTCGTTCAACCCATTTGGCATCCAATTGATTTTCGGCTCACATCAACAGTTCTCTTCACAAATATACATTTATCACACATTATATATTATATATATATATATATATAGATATATGTCTAAAGTGTAAAAAAAAGAATTAAAAATTAAAATCATCCATCCTCAATCAACTTTAGACTTAACTCTTAAATAAAGTTCTAAACTTTAGTCAAACAAAATCAAATATTGATATGATTAAGGCTTATTCTCTATATTAATTTAGCATCTACAAATAATAGTAAATATATACTAATATATGTTTATAAATATTTATACTTGACTCAAATGAGAACTAGAAATAAAATAATATCAGTTTCGATTCTTAAAAAATATTACGTTTTGTTTACAAATCTGTTAATTAATGCTTCGATTCTTATTTAACAGCTGTTTCTTGTGCGAATTGCTCTTGAATTAAAAATATGTTTTTTTTACGTAAATATTTTTTGTTTTATTTCAGTCTTTAGCTGAATTACTATAAAAAAAAAAATAAAAAAAACTATTGTCAAGTTTTTAGACTGCCATTAAAAATCATGACAAAAAATGTTGACACGCAAAGTTGCCCTTTTGTATATATTACTAAACTGTACTATATAATTTATATATATATGCATATGCATAAAAAAATATATAATACATAGTTATACATAGATAATAAGGACTAACTAACATTTGCATATTTGAAGGTTTAAAGGTTTCCGCATTTCGATAGAAATTGCTGCAATTCATGTTGAAGCTGCTGGAAATAATGTGCGACGAAGTCTAGCGACAATTCTTATCTAGTCTCCGATATGGAAAGCCCCTTGCCAAATAGCATAGTAGTTATGCCAACAGATTAAGATGACTGACTAACTAAGGGCGGCTGCCTGCCTAACTGCCGAAGTTAAATACTCTTCTAACGAAGTCTTCGACTTTTGCGTATATGTTGAGTTGGTTGTGTGCCGAGAGACACGCAAAAATCAAATATAGATGCACGTCTATGGATGGTTAGCAAATCGATAACATCGATAATTGCAAATCGATAAAAGTCAGCATATCTTAAAGACAGTTTGCCGTTGTCATGCTTCAAGTAGCAACGCTGCACAAACTAAATTGCAGCGCCTGCCTTTCATATGCTCAGCTATATTCAGCAAATCTTAAAGTTCTTTTAAGTTGGAAGGGTATTCGAAAGATGTTGCAATGCTGCTACAAAGAGGGTTCTGCCATCAGAGTATTGAACAGTCGGCTGCTTTTGGTTTTTTTTTTTTTGTCAACGCTCAATTACCCAGCAGTCGCGTCTCTCTCTCTCTCTCTCTCTGTCTCTGTCTCTCTCTCTATCTCTCTCTCTCTCTCTATGTGCCACCCTCTAGCTCTTTGTCTCTGTCTGTGACTGTGTCTTTGGCAGCCGACTAAAAAGACAGACGTCGCATTAGTCTATGGAGTCTGGATGCGATTCTGTTGCGTCTGTTTTGCTCAGTTTGTGTCACAATGCGATGTGTGTGTGTGTATTAGTGTGTGTGTGTGTGTGTGTGTGTTATTTGTGTGTGTGTGTGTGTGTGTGTATATCATTTGAACAGCATTTATGCGCCACATTCAACATTATCAGCATTTATTTTTCTTGGTTTTTATTTCGCTATTTTCCAGTGTCATTTCATAGCCGACACAGCCACAGTTAAACGGAGAGTAGGAGTCAGCGTCGCAGTCAGCGCCGCAGTCGACGTACACATTGGAGTCGCATTTAGAGTCGTCAATGCTGCCGTTGTTGTTGTTGCTGTTGTTGTTGCAGTTGTTGTTGCTGTTGTCGCCGTCAACGCTGATAACAATGTTGATGATGAAAGCCATTGATGTGAGCTTTGAGCTGTGATGATGACGCTGAAGCTGTTGTCGCCGTCCACGCATTCCATACATCTCTCTGTGTGTGTGTGCGAGTGCGAGTGCGAGTGTGTGTGTGTGTGTGTGTGTCTATGTGAATTCCACACACATGAACAGCTTCATATAAAACATATAAAGTTGCGCTTTATCAACAATGTGTCCAATTTATGGGACGCTGGTCTACGGCTACGTCTCTGCCTTTAGCTGGCTGCCACTTTGCAGGCAGCGTATTTATTTTTTTTTTCCGTTTTTTTTTTTTACACGCTTTTTTTGTTATTTTTATTGCTTGCCGCGGACGCACTTAGGCAAAGTGCAGTCAACCCGCTCAGCCCCACACCATTATAAGCCCCCATGCCCCGGCGGCCACCGTTTCTCCCAACCCCCATGCCACAACATAACCATCATCACCGCTTCATTTGTCACGTGCAGGCTGCGACCCAAAAAGATAACAACAACAACTGAAACAGGAACAGCAACAAAGATTTCATCGTAATTGATTTCAATGCACCCCAGCTGACAAGCACTTCACACCTTTCAGTTGTGTTGCATGCGAATGCGGCACTTGCAATCGTCATACGTACAACGCTACAATGATGCAACAATGAATCATCGCCACACACACACATACACCCATACATCTGTGATTACATACATAGATATCATTTAATGTTATTTGCCATTGAGTAATCGCTTAACTAAGCCAAAGCGCTTACAGACAAATATTAATTAGTCTAAAATAGAGTTGAGAAAAACAAACAATTTTTTTCATACTTTAACTGAAATAATATATTTTTTCTGTATTTAGAAATGCTTATTTTTAAGTGTGTTTTCACTGGCAAAAAAAAAAAAAAAACATTATTACAAAAGTATTTGAATACTATTTTTGGGGGAAAACCCCTTTTTTTAAGCTCGCGAAAGTTTTTTACATCAAATATTCAATTGGCTACTGAAAATCAGTTATGATTAAAAATGAAATAATTGTATTTAATTTTAGTATTACAAAAATACATATATATTTTCATATGTGTTGTTTATGTTGGCCTGCTGCACATCATAACTCGTTCTGTATTTAGACTTAAGTTTCAAATTTAATCTCCGTCAAATGTTTTAATATTTTTTCATAAAAATCGAGGCAACTTTAAACCCATTTCATACTCGGTAATAATCAATTTTTAAGCCATTCTCACAAAGCGAACGCGTGTGAAACCCGTCATTAAACTTGTGTATTCAATGTTAATGCATTTATTTTTTGAACACAGCAGTCATTTTTTATATGCGTAGCTTATGTTTCATTCACATATTGACAGAGTTTTCAAACAGCTGCGAGTGGCTTAAAACGAATGTAATTAATCATCATCATTTTGAACATGGTTTTGGATGTTGTTCGTATGACAATTGTACATTATTCATATTTCATATTTCTTATTTGGCTCAATAATGGTCAGCTTATTCTTTAGGCATTAATCCCTTTATTTTTGGCATTTATTTAATTGGTAAATTTGTCACACACACACACACACACACGCATACACAAACACCATTGTAATTGTCGGTTTTTTTTATTAATTTATACATAAATCCATTTATCTGCCACAGTTTTAAATACTCTAAAAAAAAAGGAATAATAGCGAATTACATTTGTTAGTTTTTCACATCATTTTGTTGAATACCCATAAGTTGCTGCATACTTGATTGGGTGATTGCCATATTTCTACAATATTTTTGTAAATATTTTGATATTTTCCATTTTTAGTTTCAAATAAAAAATGAAGAAAAAATGCATTTTTTTTTTTTAATAAATTTAGTTATAATATATTGTGTACAGGGTATGTGCTCGTCGAGCACAGACTCCTAACGCGCTTTTCACGTTGTGTGTGTTTATATTTTTACTGTTGAAATTTTCTCTAAATTTTTTCTTTGTGCCATTTTTTTGTATCTGTTAAGTGTTTCACGCGATTTTTTTTTTTTGGGGCTGTGATGCTACCCCCATTTGCCAAAGCAGCTCGCCCTGTTGCAGGGCTACACCCGCCCCCTGCCCCTGCCTCTTCCTTTGTTTGTTCTATCATTCAGTCCAGTCCACAGTCTGTGTGGTGCTCTGCGGTGCATGTTGCTGTTGCTTCCTTCTGGTTTGTCTGCAGGCGTTTTGCCGCTTGATAGATTGCAGCTGGTCTCTGCTCTCTCTCTCTCTCTCTCTCTCTCTCCCTCTCACACTCTCGCTCTCTGTCTGTCGCTCTGTCTATCTCTCCATGGGATCGCTGCGCGTCTGCATGCAAAAACATTCGACGAGCTCTTTTTTGTATATATTTTTATGTAAGCGCTTCTCAACAATATTTCATGTGTGTGTGGGGTGTGTGTGTGTGATGTGTGTTGTGCAAAAATTGCCCAGCTAATGGCTATTAAGGCAGCAAACCAACATCGACTCCAGGGTCCGTGTCCGACTCGTCGTAAGTCGCATTGCATCGAAATGCGTTCTTTTTTTTCTGGTCTTTTTTTTTGATATTCTTTCCCAGCCAAATTGCATTTTGTCGCTTTGCTCGCTTGCCTTTACAGTTTTTGGGCTAATTTATTATTGGATTGTGTGAGGAGTGGGGGATGGGGGGGTTGAGGGGGTGTCGCTGCTCGCTACTTGTTCTCCACGCAATATATTGCAGGCGGGCTCATCTGTCAAACGAGCTGTCAAATTATTAAGCGCTGCCAGACATGTGAAATATGTTCGGTAAGGAGCCAGGCTTAGCCACACACACACACACACACACAAACACACACACAGACAGACATACTTATGTATATAGAAAAATGCAAGCTCTCAAGATTGATCACCATTAGCGTCTTTGTTGTTCCAACCACTTCCTTCACCCACCACCAACGACCCCTGCACTCTTTTCTCTCTTTCATTCATTTGGCTGCACTTCACTTTTCAGGGGCAGCACAGCAATTCGTCACTCTTTTTGTGGCGGGGGGGGAGGGGCGCGCGCTGTTGGCTGAGGGATGTTGTAGGTGTTTGCGGTAAATGTTGAATATTTGCTGCCGCTTGCCCACTTGACCAAGTTCTTTTGCTGCTTTTTTTTGGTTTTTTTTTTTTTTTTTTTTTTTTATTTTACCACGCATTGAACGCTTCAAGTAATTCATCAGCTACGCATTCTCATTGTTTAGTTTTCCCGCTTTTCAGTTTTTCAGTTTTTCAGCCCGCTGACGCATGACACCTCGCTGCGGATGCCGATGCGGATGCGGATGTTGATGTGGATGCGGAACACGCATTCGCCTCGATTTGCCTAATTGGTAAAGAGTGTTGTATACCAGCAATGCTCGCGGCAAAAGCATAGGAAAAAGAATCTTTTATTGTTGCAGCGTACTTATGCATCAAGTGGCATGCAACTCCTATGCTGCTGGCAGTTAAGTGTGCTCCGGCACTCAAAGTGCACTATTTTTAGACAAGTGCCTCACAAAATTACCATGCAACGCACATGATTAGCTTAGCTGGGTTTCGTGTCAAAAAGTTGCACAAATTTTATATTGCTTGAGGCATACATTATTTAACAGGCGAGGCAACCAGCTACTACAGCTTTGCCACATCGAAGATTGCAGACTCTTGCTGAAGCCAATATTAATTCGAATTTATTCGTAGCAATGACTCCAACTTGCTGACTCTATAATCGTATCTTTACATATCTCCATATATAGATAAACAAAAATAGTTTACTGCAATATCAACTGGCAGCAAAAAGCCAACATTCAATTGGAACTACCTTAAAGCCTATAAATTAACTTGAACACCTTTATATAGGGTATTATAATAACCATTTCCGTCTGACTATCTGTCTCTTTCTTAGCAAACCTGTCCATCAATTTCATAGCTATCTTGATGAAACTTAAAATAGATCAGGCTTTTTTGCTGCAAACAATTTATAAATATATCCATATAGCTGCCATAGCAACTATCGGTTCTCATTGTTTATTTAGCAAATTATTGTAAGCAGACTTATTAGTTAGTTTTAATAAATATATAAATACAACTATTTCGTAAAGCTTTCAGAGAAACAAGCGGTCGGTTTTTTTTTAAATAGAAATAAAGTGATTCTTGTAGTTCTTTCTTGTTGAATCCAAATGATGGCAAAACATGAAAAACAAATAAATTCAAGTCTATTTCAAGAGAACCTCAAACCTTGAAAGTAATTCTTTTCTCTATTTTTTTTAATGGATTTCTGAAAACTAATTTAATAAAGAGAAATATGTAAGTCAAAAATAATTGTTGCATTCCCAAAGAACATCACATTTTGTTTGTGTTTAATTAAAAATGAAACTCCCACTATTTAAGATGGAAAGGTTGTGCAGTGTGCTGGTGGGGGAGGGGGAGGGAGGGATTCGTTGTTGAATGGGGGGAATCACATTTGCGTTGTGTCATCGTTGCGATAGAAAAGTTTCATTTCGCTCTTCGTTTTTTGTTGTTTTTTTTTAACGACTCTGAACTCTTATCACACTTGGCGCTGTCCTCAATCAAATGCGGCGGACATGGTTCGACTTGCGTGGGTTTCTGTCTCTGTTACTGTAACTGTGACTGTTTACCGCCTTTCCCCTTTCCTTTCCCCCTTCCGCGTAGCACCCTGCTCGTGGTCTCTTTCTATCTGCCTGCTTTTATCTCGGCGAGGTGCGTGTGAAGTTTTTAATTTTCAACTTTAATTTAGACAATTCTTCTATTTCGCACGCCGGCGCACAGGCGTCGAAGCGTGTCGCCACCAACTCTGACTCCGACTCCGACTCTGACTTCTAAATACAATAATAAAAAAAGAGAACATGAAATAATGAAAAGACAACAATAAATAGTTGTTAGTTGCCCAACAACAAATACCTACAAAATGTCAGCGCAGAAATCAACAAAGTGTCAGACACGGCCAGCATAATGAGCTCTAATGGCAGCACCTGGCACCCAGGCATCCAGGCATCCAGGCACCCGACTCTGTACAGGATTGCAATCGGAATGGCGCACTAAATTGAAGGTGTCAGCAGGCTGATCTTCATGCCGACCATCTTCGTTACCAAGTGCTCAGAATTGGCATGACTACACATAAACACACTCACACACACACACAGACATCCAGATTCAACCAACTGCTGCGTGGCGGAGCCAAGGCAATTTGCTGCGGGGCGTGGCTGCAATTTGGCCAAGATGCACAGGTAGCAGGTAGCATGTAGCATGTATCAGAGCAAGCAGAAGCTGCACTCAACTCCAATTGAAGCTCAAGTTTTATGTGGCCAGAGGCACGTGGCCAGCAGCGCGGGGTCAATGCCTGGCGCATCCATAGATTTTAGCCAGTTGACCAGTTAGCCAGTCAGCCAGTTGGCCATTTAGCCAGTCGATCTAAAATTGAAACAGTTGCAGCCAACATAAACATTAACAACCTATCTTTTATATTATTATTATTATTATTGTTATTGTTATTATTATTATTATTATTATTATTATTATTATTATTATTATTGTTATTGTTATTGTTATTATTATTATTATTGTTATTGTTATTATTATTATTATTATTATTATTATTATTATTATTATTATTGTTATTGTTATTGTTATTATTATTATTATTATTATTATTATTATTATTATTATTATTATGATTATTATTATTATTATTATTATTATTATTATTATTATCATTATTATTATTATTATTATTATTATTATTATTATTATTATTATCATTATTATTATTATTTTTGTTATTGTTATTATTATTATTATTATTATTATTATTATTATTATTATTATTATCATTATTATTATTATTATTGTTATTATATTATCATTATTATTATTATTATTGTTATTGCTATTATTATTATTATTATCAATATTATTATTATTATTGTTATTGTTATTATTATTATTGTTATATAATTCATGAAATATAGTGTGACAACTTCTGCCTTGTCCAAAACTATTCTTCAAAATGTTATTACATTTTTAAGCAAAATTCTAGTTAGCTAAAACTCTAAATTCACTTTTCGCTTAAGAAACTCGCAAATTGAATTATAATTAGAGAATATACAAATATCTAAATATGTGTTTTTTAAAGAAACAACAACAGTTTCTAATCATATTAATTGAATGGTTCTTCAAAAGTCAGCTTTAAAATTCAACTTGTCAAGGATTATAATCAAATTCGATAGACTGTTAAGGATTATGGCTTTTTTTGTTTGACTTCAAAAGTGGTCGTAATTGTTCTTCAGCAAAGCTGCAGCAATTGCAATTGTTGATATATTGAAAATGATATTTAATATTTGATATACAGTAGCAATGATGTCAAGTTACTAATGATATTGCGATCAGCTTGTTTTATTACAGTTTTTTCTGTTGCTATGCGGCAACGAGCACCGTCACAGTTGCAGTCGCAGATACAGATACAAAAGTAACTCAAAGATGCTGTGCGTAAACTGTGCGCAGGAAATCGAAGCTTACCAAAGCCAGAAACAGCCGCATCAGCAACAGCTACAACAACAACAACAACAACGCCAACAGCAACTGCAACAACTACAACAACTGCATGCAACTTACAACAATGCAGACAGCCACAACGATTTAACTTCGAAAACGAAACCCAAAACCCGTTGCGCATTTTTGTTGGCAGCTCCATGGCCAGTCTGTTTCATATCAGCTTTTTGTTTTAATGCTCTAACCAAGTGCAGCGGGTGCAGTACCCAACTCAATCGGCTCGCAACGTCATCAATTGCATATATATATATATATATATATATATATATATATATATATATATATATATATATATGGAGCAACTTCGTCGACAATCAATTTGCCATTATTTTTACTTTCTTTCATCTCATATTAGAAGTATACAAAACATATTTAAACATATTTATTTAATAAAAAAACACATTTAAGCTGTACAAATATGTAGATTAATTTTTATTTCTTTTTAATGTAAAAATGTATGAGCATTTTGATAACTATTATTTATGTACAAAAATGCATATTCACGATTTTTTGTGCAATTCCTTTTTATTGCATGCTTAACAACCTTTTTAAACATTAAATATTAATAAACCAAACTGAAAGATTTGACTTGCCAGTGTTTATTTTCTTTTCGATTAATGGGCATTTTCTATGTCCACTAAACGACATTAAATATATAAATAAAATTATAGAACAAGTCTACTGCTTCAGCAATTCGTTTGTAAAGTTTTGTTAATATAATTATGGCCAAAAGATAAATTGAATCACTTTGGCAAAACCAAGGCAAAATGCCTGCAACTGCAAGTGTGAGAGAGAAAGTTGTAGGAACTGCATTTAAGAGCTATTGTTAATAAGTTAATTAGTTGTATCATGTGTATAGCTATTCATGTTTGTGTTTAGGGTATTTTGTTATTCGTTGAGTTGAGCAAACCAGTTGCTATTGTTGTTGCTGCTGCTGTTGGGCTGTCAAACTTGCAAAGACCGTCTGACTGGCTTCCTGGATCTGTGCTGGCATCGTACGACTCTCTCTCTCTCTCTGTCTCTCTCTCTCTCTCTCTCTCTGCCTCGGTCTCGGTCTTTCTCTCTGTCTTACTCTCACACACTGTCTCCATCTATCTGTTTGCCCTGGTCTGGGTCTCTGGCTGTCTCGACCCGACTGGGCTGTAGCTGCTGCTATCTGGCTGTAGATTTATTGTGTGAATTGGCATTGACAAAGTGCATTTATTGGCGCTCGTTGCTTTTTATAATGTGTTTTGATAACAATTCCATTAAAGTGAAGAAGTTTATAATAATTTGAGCTGCCAAGGCAGCACAGGCATCATTGATAAACACACACTCACACACATATATATATAAATATATATATATATATATATATGTATATATAGATAGGGCCAACTGTTGGTGCTGTTCAGTGTCAGTTGCTTCGGCGCAGTCTGATGCCAAACTTGCAACTGCATTGATTTTTCGATTTAATTGATTGTTGTCAGTCAATCACATTGTTAATGCACATGCCCAGAATACTACAACACAACAAACAACTTTATATACATATGTGTGTGTGTGTGTGTGTACGAGTGTGTGTACTTTATTGCATTCAATTTGCTGTTGTTTGTCAATTAGTCGCTGCCCCTCGATGCTCGCTCCCCTGCCCGTATGTGGGCGGGTGTGGTTGTTGTTGTTGTCGTTGTCGTTGTTGTCGTTGTTGTTGCTGTTGCCATTTCAGTTGCTGTTGCTTGTTGCTGTGCGTGCCTAGCGAACAGCCAAAGTTTTAATTGGCTGCATTATTTATTGTTTTTCACTTCAGCGAACTGCCAACGGCGACCACAGCCCCACATTTTCAAACTTATACCTCCACACACACACACACACACACAGAGAACACCACACAACACAACTGTCCACCGCACTGCATCCACCCGGCTCATGCAATGTTCAGCTGATTGTTGGTTGTACTTCAAAAATTACATTTGATATTTGCACTAAAACAACCGACATGTGTAAATGTGTAAGCCTTCAAAAACTTGGTCAAATTACAAGCTCATAACGCATTACAGTTAGACAGAGAGAGAGAGATATATATATATATATATAGAGAGAGGGAGAGAGAGAAAGAGCAACAACAAACATATAATTCAGCAGCACTTTCTCCATTAAGTCCCAAGGCGCTTACAAATGTGTGCAAAAATCGAAATCTCATTTCTATCAGAGCCCAGAGACCCAATATTGTCCGTGAGAATAGACCCAAAACTCTGTCCTTGTATTCTATGCGTCGTGTTATAATTCATCCGTAATAAAATTGTATTTGGCTTGATCGATCATATTTCAAATAACTGATAACCTATAAAAGACTATATAGCAATTCTACCTGCTTGCCGATAATATTAAATGAACTTTCAAATTTTAAAAACTATTTCCATAATCATTTCGAGTAGAAGGCCGAGGTTAGTGCCCCTTAGTAAGGCATTATGCTTAGAGCCTTTTGCTAAGATAGCATTACGTAAATAAATAAATAAATATTTTGAATTTGGTGAGCGCTTTTTTATAATTACAGCAGTTGTCTGTCTGCATTGCCAGTGAAATGTGACAGACACGGTTAAGATAGGAAATAAATGTCTGTTTCCCCTTAAAAGTTGATATAGCGTGCTAAATGGATACCCTAAAATGGAGAACTTTTCCTTGTCATCGTAGAGTGTCAAATGCTTCTTCAGCTATACATAATTCATCTAATAATCTGTAATGAATGGCGCAAGCAAAAAACTTAATCTGCACTTCTGTTTAGAGAATTCCTCGAGTAGGGGGACAACAACATTATTTATTTCATTCACACAAATAAACATTTTATAACTATCATAAATTGTGGCAAGATGTCATCTCAATTTGTTTATTGAAGAGTCTGGCCAATACGCACTCGAGGACTCCAGGCAGTGGCCAATGAAATGAAAATGATTATTTATGCATATGTACATATATATGTATATATATATATATATATTTATCTGACTTCCATCAGCTGTCTGAGTCAGCAGTTACACAGTTGGATCAACTGTAAATGTATGATGAAAATATACTTAATGAAATATTTCAACCAAATATGAAATCATTTTCTACATAACTTCAGGCATTAACACCACACTGACAGCTGTTGTCATCCCCAGTAATTTCTATTTTGTGAACGTACATTTTGCACACTCTCACATTTCCAACAACAAGAACAACAACAACAAAAGCCTCATCAAATGCATCATCTTATCTTGTATACCCTAAAAATGTCTAGAAAGTGTATCATGAGATGTGCGAATGTTGAATGTATATAAGAAAGCATCTCCAACCTTATCAAATGTATATCATACCTGACGATATATTATCAATTTGTATCTGTTTAGGCTTCTTTTATACCGACCACTATATATATCTATCATATTTTATCCATTATCTTCGTCGTCTTACTACTTGAAACATCATTAATTTGTGGGCTGTGAGTCGTGGAAACCTCTGAATCCTATTTAGATGAAGTTACATTTAAAATTGTGGGCTATATTGAATATGAAATTCAATTTAAGGAACCAGACTTGGAATGTATATATACAAATATCTGCTTTGTCATTTCAAAATATACAAATATAGTGCATAAATTATTGGAAAAAAGATTACTGAATATGCAATTTAATTAATTATTCACTTGTTTGTTTGTCTTTCAATCAGTTGCTTCTTTTTAGATATAGCCTTGCCAATTATGTCCCACAGTCCTGTTTGGTTGGTAATTTGACAATTTGGAAATATATATAATATATGTATGTATGTATATTAGTTAATATCGCTGTCCAGCCATATCCATTACTGGAAAATTCTCGAGCTTTGTCGTAATTCCTAATTCAAATAAAATAATAAGCGGCTTTTAGGAGTTTGTTTTTTTTTACATGTGATTAAATAAATAATAATAAATAAGAAAAACCTAACAGATCTGACCTATTCTACGACATTCAAGATTTCTATGCTTTATTATCATTTTACCCTCCACATGTAAGCTTAAACATATAAACTTAATTTTATATTTTATTTTATTTCTTTTTAAAAGCTGTCAGCAGCGAGAAGAACAAGAACAAAAAGAAGCACAACTATTTTATGCTACTACTACAATTTATGTGTGTGTATTTATATTTGCGCTGTCATTAACCTATCCTGCAGGAGCAGCCCCGGAGAGTTTTGATGAACACAGCTGGTCCCTTTAACTATTTGTTGAGCTTAAGGACAATTCGAATTGGGCGCCACCCACTCTAAAGGGGTAGTTGCTGTCCCACATGTCAGTCTATGTGCATGTGTGTGTGTGTGTGTGTACTTAATATTTAACTCTTTTTTGCATGCGCTACGGTTCTGTTTCTGTATCTGGTTCTGGTTCTGGTTCTGGTACTTTTTTTGGCTCTGTTTCTGCTCTGTGTCCGTCTGCCTGCCTTTCTCTGTCCCCCATCCATTTTGGCGTAGATGAAGATTAATTACAGGGAAATTCGTAACATTTTTCATGCTTAATCTTGGCGCTCATCAACGCACCCAAAACGCAACTCCCTCTCCCCCTCCCTCTCTCTCTCTCTCTCTCTGCCATCACTTATTTGCCTGCTATAAAAGCGGGTCTAAAGCACGTGGAGTAAAACTAACTTATTAATAATAATAATTGTTTCATGTGCGTTTTGGTGTCGTCCCATCCCATTCAACCCCCGCCTCTGCCCAGTTATGCCGGCACTATTTGCGAGCCGGCGCATGTGTCACAGTTGGGGGATCACTCCGAGACGACGTCGACCACTCGCAACGGGGCTCAAATGTGTGTATTTGAAAAATGATTCTTAGCCGCTTAGCCCAAGAGAAGTGCAATGCAGTTAGCAGTAAGCTGGAGCGTGGACTGGAACTGGAACTGAAACTGGGACTGAGGCTCGGTCTTTGACTCGGTCTGCGACTCGAACTGGGACTAGGACTGGGACTGGGACTGGGACAAATCGACACTGGCACCGACATGGAAATTCCAACCCCAAAAGAAAAGTAGAAAACCGAAAAACTAGTGTACGCTGCCGGACGCCCTTGCCTTATGACAAGGTCCAATAAAAACTAAGTATAAGCAATTACTCTATATATTGTAGGGAGTCGATTGGCTGCATCCAAAAGAGAAAAACCTCAAATATGAAAATCTGATTGGGATTTTTCTGGTATTGCGCAATCCTTGCAGTAAATCTTGAACCATTTATGTTTAGCAATCATATTTTATTTATTTTTTCTTTACATCATTATATAAATTATATTTGCCAATACTACGTGGCATTCAAATTGTAAAAATGTCCAAGATTTGTGGCAATAGATTGGCCAAGAAACAAAAAAGATCATATCAAGTAGGAATCAGTTGGCTAGCAAAATACTTATCACTGTCGCATCAAGAATAATAATTAATAACTTCATTGTTGCATTCATTTTTTGTTTAAATTTCAATTTATGATGTCTCGTTTTTTTGCAGAGACTGGGAAAAATAAATACGCATATTGATTCAAGATATTTGTAATGAAAAATCTTAACATCAGTTCTACAATACGGGACTGAATATGAGAGACAAGAAAATGCAGACGAATCTCGACGGGATTCGAAATATAGTTTAAAAAATAAGTCAAAATATATTTCGGTTTATGGTTTGTTCCTTTCTACAGATTCAATTCCTAAACATTGTCTGCTGGAAATTTTGAGCTGCAAACGTTAAACCAAATTTCGATACACAAAATATAAATAATGTTCCTCATCTCTTTTGCCACATACAACATACAACAAATATATTAATACTCAAATAGGGTACACCAAGGGCAGCAACTGAGCGACTGACTAACTGAGTAACTGAGTAACTGACTGACTGACTAACTGCCTGTCTGTCCGCCTGACTGTTTGTTGTTGCTTAACGACGTTTACGACTGCTACCTGTTCAGACGGTGTTTGCTGGTTGCTCTTAAGTGGCCTGCTGGTCAACTAAAGCCGCCAGAGACATTAATTTTACTGTTTGGACTGCGTGCGCGAGATGGAAATCTTTAATCTTGAGTGTTCTTGTGGCGCAGTTATTGATAGTTTTAAATTAGGGTCAACTATGGCGGTGTCCAGCAGTTCAGTTGCCCGGTTGCCCGGTTGCCCAGTTGCCCACCAGCACTCGCCATGCTCCAGGTAGCAATTTCTTTTAATTACAAGCTCGGCTTTTAGCCAAAACACTCGCCCCGATAAAACAGTCGACGCCGCTGCAGGTGTTGCCAGCCAGTTAGCAGGCGCAACTAATGTCTAGATAATGGTCCCACTGGCTCTACTCCTCCCCCCATCGCCCTTAGCCTTAGCTTCTAGAACCCGAGGCCCGCTGACACTCTGACACAACGATGAGAGTCTCAGAACATATGTACATATGTTAACCTCATCCAGAAGCAATAGGATTTACAGTGGCTACTTCTAAGTATGAGCCACAAAATTAAATTTTAAACGTTTTCTCAGCTGGTGGCGGAAATACACTTATTTATGGTATTATATAAGCAAACACATACTTACGCATTATGGGTTATGACATAGCAAAAGAGCCCGACTTTGAGATATCCCCTATATTAATTTAACTGCTGGTTAATATAAATATACGATTTAGTCACTGCCCAACCGAAAGGCTATATCCTAAAATCTCCTTGTTTCAATTAAAATCGGTCATCGATTCAATTCGATTTTATCAACTTTAACTTATATTATAAACTTCCAGAATAGTCTTAAGCTCAATGAAATCAAAGGCTGATATGATGACTAAAACAAAAATTATCTCAAAAAAAGAACAACAATCTTAGACATGAAGTAGGTAATCCATTACAGTCTACCTGCTTACATCCAAATTTCATCATTCATTTTAAGAATCGACCTTTTCTTGGGAAGCTACATATGTTAATGATATTAATGGTCCAAGGCTGAAACGTTATAACACATTTTTACCAAATAAAACCAAATTTGACGCATTCACCAACTTAATATCGAACTCTTTGGGAAGCTGAGTGAAAAGTATTGATTTTTCAAGAGTATTGATATTCAAATAAAATAATAGCATAAAAAAGGGCAATCTACAAGTAAGCTTAACACAGTCCAACTAGGGAAACGAAATCTATTTGATATCCTGAAAACATTTTGCTCATTTCGAAGCTGTCTTAATTCGAACTAAACCAAATTTAATGTTTTTGGTTTTAATTCTAAGTGAAACATTTCCAAGAACTATATGAATTCTGAATAATTCACAAATGCATTTGGATATTGTAAAACAAATACTTTTTTAATCAATTATAGTTTTTTTTTTGCTTGTATGTTTTTTTTTTTTTTTGTTTTATTAATCACTTCTTAAGGACTAGTTTAGTTTTTAGTTGTTTTTTTTTTGTTTTGTTTCATTCCTTGGATTTTCGCTCATACATGTTCTAGAAAATATGACTTTGGAAGTTTTTTTATATAAGTTTTTTTTTGCTCGGTTTTTACCCAATTTTTTGTTGATTTTTCTTTTGTTTTCTTTTGCATATAATCTGATGGTATTATGTTGTTGTCGTTTTTCGTTAGCTTTGCTATTTCATTGTACAATAGTTGAATATACGCATACATATATGTACAAACATCCATACATATACATATGTTTGCTTGTATATAGAAGTATAATATATATATATACATATATATATATATGTATGTATATAACGCATCTTATTAGACAATACACAGTTGTTTATATCAGTTTTTTTCTTCTTTTATATGCATCTTGTGTTCTATACATTGTTTCATTGTGTTGTTTTCTTTTTGTTTTTGTTTTTATTCTCCAGCTCTCCTTATATGCCTAAGTGCATATATGCTTAAGTATATATATGCATATATATATGCATATATATGCCTGTATGTGGGCTATATATGCAGGTAGGAGGACATGAACCGTAAATCAAGTTTTCGATAACAAAGAGTTGCATACAAAAAATATTATAGGAATACATGTATATAAATGTGTATGTGTATGTAAGGTATATCTGTATATATATATACATATATATATATATATATTTAGTTTTGTTTTCAACATATACATATATATATATATACATATACACATATATATGTATATATCAATATAGAAGTACACAGATAATGGTATTCAAATTTTAGCTCGATTCTTGAATTTTTATTGTTACAGAGTTGTGTTGAAGATCGTGGATCTCGTATAGCGCTTGTCTACTGTACACACAGTGTGTAGCACTATACCTAGTAGGTCTCTATGTGTCAGTGTGTGTGTGTGTGTGTGTGGGAGGTGAAGGCGGGGCATTTTGTTTACATATGTTGTAAGTAACTTGATACCCACTAAATGGAAGTATGGCCGATTATAAACCTACATGCCACGATTATACAATTGAATTGAACAGTTTGGTTTTTTATATCAGAAGACCAAGTTACCATTAAGTCGTTAGCTTTTATCTTTAGAAATAGTTTAGAACAACGCTTCGTGTGTGTGTGTGTGTGTGTGTGTTGGGTATATAACTGTTAAGCGTTCACGTTCAACCGATTCAACCAATATCGTGATACTATATTGTGATACATAAGCAAATTTGTATGCTCTCAAATATATAATATATATAAAAAAGCAACGTAGTTTTATTTTTATCACGATTGCCACATATCATAAATTGGCTTTCTCGTATAAACGTAGAACACTTGTGTGTATATATATATATATATGTGTGTGTGTGTGTGTGTGTGTGTGTGTTTGTGTTTATAAATCTCTTAGCAATACAACAATTGTTTTTTTTTTATTCAGCCAATAATCAACATCCTTAAATTTTTGCCTTAACTAAGATAATATATGTGAGTGTGTGTGTGTATATATATATATATATATATATATCTTTGGTTGTGTCGGGATTTTGGTGTTGCCTTAGTAGGGATAGAGGTTCTTGCGTTTCAGCTCCATATCGAGATCGGCAAGCTGCTGCAGGAAGCCATCATTTGGTCGAATTTCACGTCGCATGCGCACTGTGCGTATCGCGTCTACAGCGGACATTTTACGGCAGATCATCAGATATGCCAGGACGCAGGTCGCCGAGCGCGACATGCCCACCAAGCAGTGCACCAGAATCTTGCCTACAACATAAATACAGACAGAGAGTGAGTGAATATGTTACATTATTTTCGAAATGTGGTAAAGCTTTTGCCCAAAAATTTATTTAAAAAAAAAAAACTAATCAGCTGTTTTAAAAACACAATTTTCAAAACATAAATTGCGTAAAGGAAATATCATTTTCTGCATAATCGTAGAATGTCAGTTTAAGACACAAAATGAATTTATTTAAATTACAAGTACTTTAAATATATTTCTTGCTAGCTCTATATGAATTGTGTTATATATATATATATATATATATATATATATATATATATACATTAGAATATATTGAAATTATAGAAAGATATATATAAATTAAAATCTCCATCAGGTGGAGATTGTGAACATATTTTGAAATGTTCATTTTCCAATTATAACAAAATAATTAATATTTTATTTTTCCATAATTAAATAAATGGGTATTTTTAAAGTTATTGAATACAATTTTTGATTGGAATAACAGCAGAAACTTTAATTTAATGCGAATACCTATACAATTAAATGATGTACATCTTTCAACAATACTGTATTTAAAATTATAATAAGGCGCATTGTGTTCGGATTGTAGTTTTTTAATACATATATTTTTTTTACTTACCGCCGCTGCTAATGGCGCTGTCAATGAATTTGGATGCCACATAGAAGTAACGGGATATATCTGTTGTTGGTGCATCGATCATGGGGAAGCCCATATATCTAAAAAAGCAATCCTTATGTTGGCGTCTAAACGAGCACACACACACACAGACAAACACACACACACACACACACACAACACAACGAAACAAAACAAAACCAAACCAAACACAACAGAAATGGCCCACAGTGAAATATGAGTGAGATGTGAGATATGTATGTATTTATGTATATATGTATGTGTGTAATTATTTATATATGTATTTATGTATGTATGTATGTGTGTGTGAAATAGTGCGTATGTACATATATACAGCGAGAGAGAGAGAGAGAGAGAGAGAGAGAGAGTGCGGTGGAGTAAATAAAAAGAAACAGAAATTTTGTTGTTCATCAAAGTTTTTGAAGTGCGATTTTTGCGTTTAACCAAATTTTTCGAAATATGTAAATCGATAAATCAATAAAATGTGTGTGCGCTTCATGAGTGAGGTTGCGCCTCCCCCTGTGGCATGATCATTGCATTGCTCACCTAACGCTGGGCATATCCCGATAATAGCTGTGTCCAGTGTCCACCTGGCCGTAGCGACAGCCCTCCGCTGCATTCAACACGTGTGTGATGCCCATCAATCTCAAATACGTTTTGTTCTTAGCCGCCGCACTGAGAAAGAAACGAGTCAATAAATTGCATGTGGAAAGGAGAGAGAGAGAGAAAGAGAGAGTAAAGATTTCCACTTACGCATCACCAATATAAATGCCCGGATAGACTTCATCACAGTCGACGTCGTGGATGGCACACTCAGCGCGTCTCAGGCCCGGCAGATTTCGGGATGGAGCCATCGAATAATGCAGGACACGTTGCAGCTGGCGTCCTGTGGTCTGTTCGGAGGTTTCCAGCCGGCTGGGCGACTGCAAGCAAACAGTTCAACATATTATATATATATATAATTATTTTATTATTTTTTTTTTATTTATCATAATCAAATCAAAATTTGAAAATCAGTTAAAAAACTGCCATGCCTTGGTTAACAATTTTACCATTTATTTGTTTACCAACATAAAGCCTTAAAGAGTTCTGGTTGCTTATCATATTGTTAGACATTTAAAAGCGCTTTTTACCGATGACTTAAAGCTGGTAATTTATTTATATTTTATAAATGCAATACAAAATAGCATTTAAAACAGCTTAGCAACTAATTTGGGCAATCGATTGAGCTTGAATAAAAATATTCAATTAAGTTAAATGGAATATTCAAAAGAGTAGCTCATGCAAATATTTTTCAAAATCTATAACACAAAAGCACAGCTGCAATTTATATCGCACTTCAATAACTGTAAGATTATGAAAAATTCAAGTTTATCTAAATAGTTGAGGAACGCAAATCATTCAGCTCATTGAGATAAAATCATGCATATTTCTGAATTAAATATGACAATGGAAACAATAAAACTATCTTAAGTGAGATAAATGTGAAAGGATGTTGTCATTTCTTTCTTTCTTTCCATTTAGATTTTTTTTTTTGCATAATTTGGCTCATAGAGAAATCCGCAAATTGGCACTGTGCGAGGAATTCTAAAAATCGCGTTGCGAGAATGTAAATTTTGTTGTTTATTTTCATAGCTGAAAATATTTATGGGCATCCAGTTTCAGTTTCAGACCAGGCGACAATTGCGCTTGGGCCTTTTGTTGGCCTGTTGGCTTGTTGGCTTGTTGGCAAAAGCTTGGCCAGCGAAATTGATGGCAAAGGCGAAGGTCGAGCCTCCTAGCCTCGGAGCTGCCGCGAGAGGCCCCTTAGAGCCACGTCCTTGTTGTCTCTCTGTTTGTGTGTCAAATCCAAGGACAGGCGCCAAAGTCAATGGGAAAGTGAAACTTTCTCTGCTTGGCTTTTCCCATTTTTCTTCTTTTTTTTTGTATTTTTTATTTTAGTTTTCGTTTTAGTTTTGCTTATCGGCTGTCTGCTTTTGTCATAACATATTCAAATAAAATTGGCGACAGCAAGGCGCCGAGGAGAACTGCGGAAAAAGATGGAGGTAGACAGGCAGGAGCAGTGACAAAGAGAGAGAGGGAAAGAGACACAGAGAGAGAGAGAGAGAGAGAGAGAGAGAGAAGGAGGGAGGGAGAGAGAGATAAAAGAGAGAGAAGAGAATGGGGGCGCGTTTGCTTTCGATTTTGTTGTTTGTTTGTCAAAAACTTTTGCTTTTTGTCGCGGCATTCGACCCTGAGCGGAACAGAAGCCAAATGCCAAAAACAAAAGCCAAATCATCTTTCACTTTTCTGTCGGATTTTGATCAATTGTGACTGATCTTTGGCATATTCACAGACAAACATACATCCATATACACGACTAGATACGACACGACACGATTATATATCTGTAGCCGTCTATTTGCATATGTCTAAAGCTCTATCTGTACAAACATAATATTTTACTTTATCCATTCAGCCACAAGATTTATGGGCAACGTGCAGAAAACGTTGAGTCTGTGGAAACACCATTAGCATTAATATTAAGTCAGATGCCTATTGGCCAAGGCCTATGCGAACTGTTTCTGCTTCTAAAAACAATTATTTATTGTTTTATTTTTGGATTGCCAGATTTAGTTTCAAATAGCGATTATTATTGGTAAGCGACGAATCCCGAGGGGAGTTCCAAATTTAGTGGGCCAAAGCAAAGCTCGCTGCAACATTATGTTACACACACACACACACACACGCACACACACACACACACACATAGAGAACGAACAACATTACACAACACTGGACGCATGCCATGCGCAGAGCTCGTCGGATGAGCTTAAGTTGATCTGAGACAAACCTGATAATAGTGCAGACTATATCTATCGCCAATGCTGCTGGTGTATCTGTCGTTGGATAGCTGCAAAAAGTGATGAATATTATGAATAAACCAATAATCAAGTTTATAGTTGCAAATAAATAATAAATACAAAGTATATTTGATAGTACAAAAAGCAAGCATTTGTGTGGAACAAAGCAATTCTCAGAAAATATTTCTAAATCTTCTATTGAATATATCATTATAGTTTCTGAGTATTTGTAGGTGATATGCAGCTAGAATTATTTAGAAATTAAATTAAAAATATGTTTACAAATTCTAAACGATACATTTCGATGTTCAAAGCATTTTTTCAATATTAATTGAGCAATTAAGTATTTAAGGAATGCGGATTCGATTTATCAAATCCATCAATAGCAACATATTAGTCAGCTGATAATATTATCTTGTATCTTAACCAACAAATAACAAATTGAAATCAACAAAAGGTTTTCAGTTGAGAAGGGTTGACCCAAGTTTTTAGCTGTCTCTGATTTTCAAAAGGCTAACACAACTCTTAAAACGATCTTATTACAATTTATATAGATAGTTATTATACCTAAATATATTTGTGTATTTTATTGGTAAGGGTAAACGATTCCTAAGGTAAATGGCAATGGAAAGAGCAATGTCTGATCAGAAAAGCTGCTTACGTAGTAATCGAGTAATTGTCAGCTATATTTAGATAATTTCAATAAATATCTTATATAATATAGACATATATATATATATATGTGGTCGGTGGCAGCTAAAAGAGACGCGGCACGTTCGGTGCAAATGAGGAAGATGAGACAAAACTGAAGCATTCGCGTTCAGGTGCACAAAAAGGCGTTGGCGTTGATGTTGTTGACGTTTATTGGTTCTTTCTTTTTTTTTTTCCTTTTTTTTTGGCCACTTTCGACGCCTTGACCTTGTTCCGCTAAACACGAACAACCAAACGCTCGTTCTAACTATACATATAACAAACACATGTGTGTGGGTGTGTGTGTGGTGCGTGTGTGTGTGTGTGTGTGGTGTGCCTATAAATACACTGAACATGCAGAAAATGCTGTGAAAAGCGCTGCAAATTGGATATCGCTCAGCAGGCAACAGTTTCGACACATTCCTCGAGACCGTTGGAAATATTTTCGAAAATGCCATAAATGAGCTTTGATGCTACTCATGAGTGCCATTCGTGAGTGATAATGACTCACATCGCATGAGTTAGTAGCCCGCATTCGAAGGCTATTTTAACTGGATAATAACAATCACTTGTCTTAATTGCTGTTGCTGTTGCTGTCGCTGTTTCTGTAGCCTTTGACTAAAAATATTAATCAGTGACGAGCTCAATCATTAGCTTTCAGCTTGATCGAGTCACATATATATTTAGAATTCATTGTGAGCATTGTGTGTGTGTGTGCGTGTGTGTGTGTATGCATTTTATTTATTGGCACTTCGCCCCGGGCCAGTGTCTATGTCTACCGCAAGGTGTTGTCTCTCGCTTTTGACGGCTTTTAATAGACCACAGTGCTAGTCATCATACGTATAGCAACAGTTTCCCACACACACACACACGCACACACACACGCACGCACACCTGCATGGTCAGATTGTTTCATGTATTAGTCAGTTGATTGCATGTTCGTCTCCATTTCGATGTGGGTCAGAGAGAGAGAGAGAGAGAGAGAGAGAGAGAGAGAGAGAGAGAGAAAGAGAGAGGGAGACTGCCACCATTTAACACTCAAGCACTTCCTGCACGAGACAGTTGCCCCAGAGAAACTGTGTCAGTTCAGCTCGAGTGAAGCTCAGGTCAGGTCAAGCGGTTGACCAATTGACCAACACTGCAGTCGCAAACTGTTGGAGCCCACACGTGTTTTCAACCTGCCCATCCACTTACCACATTTGCCACATTCGCCCCACTCGATATCAATTGGGGTGTTTGGCAATGCAGGTGCTCAGCGAGCGACTTCGCTGAGATCATCAACCCTTATGCAGCTCTATATTGTTATATATATTGTTATAAGTTGGTGCAGGCTCTGTTCTTAAATCTGGTTTTCCAACAAGGCTATTTCTTATTTTTTAACCTATTTAAACAATTTAATTCAACAAAAATGTACATTTACCATTTCAATATTAAATTGTTACTCTATTAAATTGTATTTGTCCTCAGAGAGCGAGCTTCTCGAAATTTGCAACACATTTATTTTAAGTCAAAATATATTAAAGACATTTTTTTGGGAACAATATTTATTTTGCGCTGGCATCGCGAATATTTTCTTGATTTTGGATTATATTTTCTATTTTCTCCGCCCATGTTTATTGCATTGGTTCGTATTATTTGCTGGCGACCTTGTTTTCAAATATGTATTTGTAAATTCCAATGGAAAATGGAAAACAAGTGTGAAAAATCGCGAGGCAAGCTAAAAATTATAGACACATACATTCTCACATTCAATTAGATTGGGGATTCACATTGACCAAATAATTCAGAAATAGTCCACAAATTGGGTCAATAACTTAAGTTGGAAATTTGGAAAAATGTGTGTTGGCAAATTTACTCTGGCAGAAAGAATTCCAGCATTTGACATGAGAATATTTTTCGTCAGTCAGTTGGACTCGCATTAATTAAGCTAACTAAATATAAGAATGTGGTTTGTTTGTTTAAATATTCACTGCATTTCGTACATTAAAAATGGGAATTACTAGTAATAAAGCAAAAGTTATGCTTAATGGATTTTTTCTATATAATTATCATAATTTAGGCTCCTACACTATGGGCCAAATTCATAATTTATGTCATCGAAAATTGTGTAGCAGTTTTTGGATATTTTTTTACTCCCAAATATACCAATTTGTGCCAATGGTGCAGCGTCATAAAAAGGACAATCAATGCGAATGCATTGACATGCAAGCTGCCAGACAAACTTATTGATTAAACAGTCTACCAAAATAAAAAAAAATAAATAAATAAAACAGCAAATAAATAAATATAAAACAAGAAGAAACAGTTAAACAGTGGCCGAGATTGTTAATGCGCCTCCCAGTCGTCATCACGTGCTAAGGGAACCACAAAAAGTTGGCAGCTCAACATACTTGTCACATTTACTCAATGACTCAAAGGAAAACAGCAACAAAGTGGGAAACAAAAAGGCAGAAAAATTGGCTAAGCGGAAAAACTGCTAAGCGAAAATTGCGCAAATTAAATGCGCAGCAGATTTTAATTTGCCATTTAAGGTGTGCACATGCCTTGGGGGCAGCAGGCTCCTCAAATTGTCTATTTATTTATTGTTCAACAAGTTTTTGTTACTTGTTGTTGTTGTTGTTGTCGTAGTTGTTATTGCTGTATTTGTATACAATTTATGCATTAAATGCAGTGTTCAAGGCTGATAGGGCGCCCAAAATGGGGAGCGTTTGAAATGCGACTGGCAATGTGTTTGAGAAGCTTGTTAAATATTCAAAATATTGAATGGCAGAGCTAGCGATGAGCACGTGATACGATCACAAATCGACACCAGACACACCAGTCGTGACTAGCTAAATAGCAAAAAAAAAAAACAAAAAAAAACAATATTCATTGATGTACCTGACTGTCTGATACCCTGTACAGCTTTTCCTGAATCTGAATATATTTTTCCAACTAAGCTAAAAGTGTTCGTAGACTGATTGGTAAACTCATCTCAAGTTGACTGTTCTTAAAAACTGTTTTCAGACACATACTTTTTGCTGTAACAACGTGATTTTTATGTTAGTAACTAAACTTGAAACTCATTACAATTTTGGTGATAATTGTTTTTCGTACTTTTTTTTTTTATTTATTATTTTTCAGACAATGGAACTGGCGAACAACAACAGCAGCGACAACAATTCGCTTTCAAGTGGCCGCTGAGCATTTTTTTTTTATATTTTGTTGCCTTTCGCTTTTGCTCAATGGGGCGCAACAGCTGCCACACACGCCCACAATGCGCCCACATAATGGTTAAGTGTGTCCAAGTCTATATATAGGCCATATATGTGTACAAACACATGTGTGTATATAGAACACGGCTAAACCGGAGATGTACAAACGCTCTATCGATCGTTTCGTTCAATTAGCGCGCTCAGCGCTTGACACTGAGCGACAACAACCACAACAACAGCAACAGCAATAACAACAACAACAGCAATGGGCAACAAGAAGCACAACAGCTACAGCAGCAGCAGCAGCAGCAACAGCAACATTTACAGCCAGCAATGACATTGACATTTCAGCTTAGCTATTGGGCTTTGTATTTGTTTTTTATTTTTATTTTTATATATATATTTTTTTTCGAATTTTTTAATGCACATTACACGGAAGCAGCTCGAAACGACTGGCCAATTAAATGCACGCCCCTGGGGCGCCTCATTCGCTTCAGTGGCTCCAGCCAAAGAGCCGAAACGCAAATTCTTTACGAGAGCCCCCCCCCCACCCTCCGTCAAACCTCTTCCACACCTTCTTACCCCCGTCAGCATTTTAATTAATTTTGCATACAGCTGCTATTTGGGTTTCTACTTAGATATTTGTTCTCTCAAGTTCAATAGATGTGACTTCAAGTCGACGCCTAAAATGTTTGTATGTCTTTGTGTGTGTGTGTGTGTGTTTAGCCCTGAAGGCTATAATCAGGCCCTGGTCATAGCAGCGGGTATTACAGCTCTTAGGCCGTTATACGAAAATATCGTTTATAATTAAGTTAATTGGCCCACGCGACGTATGAGTAATCTGCTTAAGCTTAGCCCCTAAAACGCCTACTTCACATGTGTATGTATATATATATATATATATATATATACACGCACACACATACACATACACGTACATAGCTTCATCCGTTTTAGGGCCAACAGCAGCCAAATGCAGCCAATGCCTGCCTAATGCAAGCAACTATTGCTTATGTGACGTCACAAGGGTGGGCAGCCGTAACAGCTGTAACCCACATTGGGCGCCAAAAATGCTTGCAATGTGTGTGCCGCATAGCTGTTTAAGGAACCACACACACGCACACATACACAACAATGGTTGCAAGTCTTGCAACTTACAATCAATTAGAACAAGCTATAATTAGAATACTGAGTAGAACTATTCAGGATTTGTGGTTCGCACTCCTTGGGCGCCATTTTTGTTGTTTTCCTTAATTTGTCTAAAATTGATGATGTAGCTTATGAATAAATGAGCTCCAGTCTATATGTTTCGCAATTATACAATTTCATCAAATTAAGTTTGGATAAAATTTGGAGCTTTTGTTAACTTTCTATTGAATGCAAATGCAACGGAAATGTTTGATAATATCAGGAAACTTTCAATTGTGAGTTCCTCACTCTGTGTGAGTGTGAGTGTGCCTGACTGGTGTGCCAAGTATTATACAAAAGGCACTTGAACTTTGCTTTGGCCATAGAGCATTTGCATTTAGGAGGCCTTGTGTGCATGGCTGGATGGATGGATGAATGGATGGGTTAAGGGTTGTGCAGGATGTTGTATTGCTTGGGTGTGTGCCAAGGCTCTTGCCGTGCAAGGTGGCTGCTGTTGGCAGCTGGAAAATAGCACACACACCCACACACACACACACACACACACAAAGAGAGAGAAAGAGAGAGATAGAGATAGAGATAGAGAGTGACAGTACAAAACAAGAACACAGAGGCACGTGCAGCGACATTTTATTGTTTATACATGACGCGCAGGTGAAGTGGAAATGCAAGTGCAAAATGTGTATGGGAAAATGGGTCACCCAGCTCAGCATACAGCATATATTATATATATATAGATATATCTACACACATAGATATATAGATATGTGCATATGGGCTCAAGGTCATACCCGTTATCATCATCAACAGCATTAGCTGCTGATTTTGACAGTTGCGTGAAAAGTGTGCCCAGAGCACTGAACTGAATGCACACTTGACTGTTTCTTAATGTGCTTGGCTTGTTTTTTTCTCGGATTTATTTATTTATTTTATACTTTTTTTTTGGCCCACTTACCGCATATCTCCATGACATCTTAATAAATTTTGTGTGTGGTTGTGTGTGTGAGTGTGTCTGTGTTCGTGTGTTGATTGTTTGCTCTTCGCTTGTGTTTGCAACACGCTTCGCTTCCTATTTGGGGGCTCTGTCAGATTCGGGTCCTGCTGCTCCTGCTCCTGCTGCCACTTCTGCACCTTGTTTCCAACTGTTCGTTCGTTGCTCCCGCTATGCGTTGCTTTGGCTACAAGCGTGTTTGTTTGTGTTGAAATTGGAATATAAATAATAGTACATGATAATTGATAACAACCATAGCAAACAAACAAACAAACAAACAACAACAACAAAAAAAATACAAGGAAGACGTTGCCAAAAAGCGTTGCACTTGTTTTGAATGACCACCAAAAAGATCTATTCAAAACTTTTTTCACATTCGAACCAAAAAAAAAAAATAATGATTCTCAGGTGGCCATTCGAAAAGGACGCCAAAAGACGCCAAAGACGCACCTTAAAAACAAACGCGTCTAGAATCTGATATATGTCCTATGTACACACGTATATAGATATATATATATATATATATATATATATATATATATTTTGACGTCAGTTGGATTCCAACGAATTCTGCTTAATGTTTATTATTTATCAACTGTTCCTTATTTATTTATTTATTTTTATATTATTTATATATATTTTTGTTGCTTGAAATTTTTCTATAGTTTGCAGCGCCTAGTTCTCGATAGATAATATTCTTTTTTGCGTTCTGGCGACGTTCTTTTTGCGACTGATTTTGCACAGCGGCTTTCGCTTTGGGGTTGGTTTTTGTAGGCGGGCAAAAGCTTTGTTCGGTCCGCGCGCGCTAGTCGGTGACGTAGTCGCAAAGCTTTTGCCGCTCAGCTTTGATTTTGGTCTGCCGCTGCACGTGGGAGCCCCTAGCCAAACAGATGCGCACACACACACACACACACACACACACACATCTGTGTGTATTTGCACCCACACACACTAACGCAAATGTAAATATTTTTGTGCGAGTATTCACGTTTGCGCTCAGCTGCTACCGAAAAAAAAGTGAGAGAGCGAGAGAGAGCGAGAGCGAGAGAGAGAAAGAGAGCGAGAGAGTGAATGAAAAAAGCTTTTGGCAAGCACTGTCAGCTACAAAGTTGGCCAACTGTAACGTAAAGGTTCCGCAACGGAAATTCAAGATCAACCAATAATATGATTCATACAACCGAGTGTAGAACATTCCTAAATGTATTCACATATATTCATATACGAGTATATACATATATATGATATATTCGAGAATGAGTGTATGAATGTATTCAAACCACACTTATTGAGCGCATTAATGGCATGCTCAATTTTCTGCTTCTGATTAATTACTGAAACGGTGGCGGCAAAATAGAATGTGTGCGGAAAATGCAAAACATTCGGTTTTTGAATCACTCTAAAAGTATTAATGATTCACAATCACTCACTGTTTATTCAAATTGTCCTAACGAATGTCCTATTATGAGCTCATCTACGCTTGGCATTTTTTTGTTCTTCATTTTCTTTAAGCATCGCTTCCAAAAAGGCTAATACCGTTTTCAGAAAATTAATACAAAATTCAAATCAAGGCTTACACATATAAGGCATTTCCGATGGGAAGGGTGTGTTTCTTTGTACACCGCATACCATAGGGGGAAGAGCACATTGTTCCCATAGGAGATTTAGAGAGATTCGATGTTGATGCTGATCAGGAACATATGTGTATATATACACATCGGAGACGTCTCTATCTAACCTCGTTTCAGATACGACGACAAGTCTATAATACCTTCTACAAGTCGTTAGGGTATATTACACAACTACAGCGGCTTAAAAGCGACGCTAATTATTTATAGTTGCCTGTAAAACAATTTTTGATAATAAATTATGAAATTAATTAAAATCGCAGAATCAGGCAACGTCAATAATGAAACAAAGAAAAAACTACACAATTTGTGTGCTCTTGTTATTATTATTGTAATTGCATTTATACGTTTGATTTTTCAAAGAGCTCCAACTGCAGAATAAATTGCTTGCATTTCTTAATACACAATAATATTATGTGTATATATATATATATAATGTATATATATACAGATCTGGTTCAGTGAGTGCATGAGTGAGTAACTTAAAAAAGTTCCAGCGGCCAATGAATGATATTATGATAAACGTCAAGAATCAAATTTGAGCAATTCTAGATGTGATTGGGGAACAATTCATCGGTCTGAAGTTTAGGTTGGCACTTCTTTGTTGTGCCCTGGAGCAGCTGCTTCAGTTTGATAATAGCCCTGGCCGGATTCAAATTCTTGGGGCATGTGTTGATACAGTTGAGTATGGTGTGACAGCGATAGAGTTTCCAGGAATCGATCAACTGGCCCAGACGATGTTCGGCGGCCTCATCCCGAGAGTCGATGATCCAGCGATATGCTTGCATTAGAACAGCCGGTCCCAGATACTTGTCACTGTTCCACCAGTAGGATGGACACGAGGTCTGACAGCACCCGCACAATATACACTCGTAGAGGCCATCGAGCTTACTGCGATCCTCGACCGATTGCAGATACTGCGCCCTGCCCAGCTCCTCGCTGATGTTGTCGCGCTGCAGCCAGGGCTCGATGGACTGGTATTGATTGTAGAAGTCATCCATATCGGGCACCAGATCACGCCGCACATACAGATGCGGCAGTGGTTGAATCCTGCATGTCCTGGCCACATTCGTATCGAGCTCGTGGATGCAGGCCAGCGTGTTGAGTCCGTCGATGTTCATCGCACACGACCCACAGATGCCCTCACGACACGAACGTCGAAATGTCAGAGTTGGATCTATTTCGCTCTTGATCTTGATGAGTGCATCCAAGACCATGGGGCCGCACTCATCCAAGTCTAACTGGTATTTTTGCATTGTTGGCTGATCGCCGGGCTTCCAGCGATATATTTCCAACGTCTTGACACGCTTCTCTTTGAGGTTGAGCTTTGCCGCCGCTCTCGTCTCCGCCTTGACATCTTTGGGACTGACCTTGCCAGCCTCCTTGTCCGGCTTACCCGTCTCCTTGTCCTTGTCCCCATTCGGACGATGTGACTCCTCATTAACCACATCCACATTGTGCAACGGGGATGCGAATGCATTTCTCCTAACCACTTGATTCCGCAATGCCACCTCAAAGTAGCTCAATCCAAGCCGATACATTATATTCCCTCAAATGATCACAAAAATATTATTATTTTCAATGTTAAAAATTTCGTTGCTTTTAGTTGCTTTACTGAATTGAATTAAATATCACCACTAAACTTCTACAAGTTCTGAAATCATTATTTAAAAAGTTGTCACATTATGTCATCAAATTCAAATGCTGACGGCTAAGAAGAATGAAGAACAAAACCACGACAAGTCAAGTAAGAATGCTCTAGTCGAGAGGTCTCGACTATGAGATACCCTGCATGGAAACGGATGGAGCAATCGCTGGAATTATGCAATAAACTCGAGAATTTATACTTCAGTCATTTAGTCTCTAGCAAACAGACAAAATTTATAATGGAATATACATATACATATATATATATATATATATATATATATATATATTGAAAGATAGTACAGTTTTCTGCCTTGCAATTATATTTCTAAAAAGTTAATTAAACTTCCAATGACTGTAAGATGTAGTCCTCACCTTCAGCATGCTTCAATGATTTGTTGGACTAACCAACTATCAGCAGCAAATCAATGGCAAATCAGACATTGAGTAACCCGACTGGAAATGAAGTGTGTGTTATTTTCTAAATTAAATGCAATTAAATGAAAATATGTTGTACAAGTACTAGATGCAAAGATGTAGACTGCTGCATGTAGACAAGGCCAAGCAAACAACAAGAACAACAAAACAGAAAACAGAAAGCAGAAAACAACTTTAAATTTAAATGAAACAAACGAAGGGGCGTCAACACATGCAAAAGATCAGGGAGAAGTTGCCGCTGGTAGACTCGGGGAACTTGGGGAACTTGGGGCACTTCGACTGTGCAGTGAATGAAGCCAACTGTGAAAACGGCCTCAGGGCCAGGTCTATAAATACTGCTATGTACGTAAGAACAACAACCATAACAACAGCATCAAATGTGTCTGCCTCCTTCCTTTCCCTCGGTTCTTTTTCAAAATAAAACTCAACAAGATGTCAGCAGCAGCCTGCAGCTTTGGGATAGGGATCGAGATCTACGCGAAAAAGAAAATTACAAAAATGTTGTTGTCACTTGTCCACAACAACAACAACAACAGCAACCACAACAAAACAAAACAGCAATTCAACTCCGCTCTCTGCATCCCAGTCGCACATAACTTGCACTTTTCCTCTGCCTCATTATAGTCTTGCAGATGGCACTATAAATTTATCGTGAAATATGCAAGGAAGGAGACGTCTCCAACCGCACACAGCAGATACATATAGGCTCCATCTATGTATACTTGTTCAGCATTAATAGTTGAGTTGATATTATCTGTCTCTCTCCGTTTCTAGGCAAAACTCTCAGTCTCCTGGCTTTAAATCCAGATCGTATATATCTAACATATAGCTGACACTGAATCTTCCTTGAATGAAAAACTATTTTTAGTTTTCCATGTTATCTTAATCATGTTGTATTGGATTGCATTGAATCGCTTTTTCTTAGTTTTTTGTAAAAGCATTTTTTTTTCTGTATTTACGATTTTTGGGCTTGCTCCAAATTGATTTATTTATATTCAATTTTAGCGAGAGTAAACAATGCAAATTTGGTTTATTTATAAATATTATACATTATTATATATACAAAAATCACTCTAAAAACTAGAAACTAAATTAGATGAATTTAAAAACAATCTAAACTATTTGTGTATGTGAAATCATTAAATTCGAATGTTTCATAATAATAGAAGCAACAAAGCGAATATAAAATGTAGCCTGGAATTAAGAAAAGAAAAACAGTGATTCTTAGAAAGATGCAAATATACTTTCTGAATAATAAGTTGATTTAACACATTGACCGAAAATGCTAATTCATCTGTATTAATGTGTATCTTTTAAACAAGTTGTGAACGGATCGGAAAATTATATTATGCAGCTGCTATAATAACTATTGGTTGACTTTCATTTGAAAACCAATAACAAAATTGGAATGTGATCATTCTTTCTGATGCCGAAGAAAGTGAGTCATTTCTGTGATATTTGTCTATCTTGTGGAGTGTCGTGTGCCGAGCATGTGAGTTGCATTGAGATACAATCGTCTATCGATGGTCGTCAGCGGGAAAAAGCCAGCTAAGCCCGCCTGGATTAACTGCATCAAGTTGTTATGTTGTGTTGCGACGGAGCAGAGCAAAACATCAAAGCAGCCAGAGACAATTAAAAGACAATTCCAGCAATGCGCCTGTTTGCACCTGCCGTCTGCACATCACCAACAAAGTTGTCAACGTTGATGATAACACTGTGCAACATCATTCCATCTACACACAATCTATTAATAACATACAGTAGCAAACAAAGTGGCACATATTCAAAATTAAGAAAATACTAAATCACAATTCAAATAACAATGTCATCAAAATAAATACAATACAATATATCTTAAGAAAAAAAATATATATATATATATATATATATATATATATATAAATTAATACAAACAACAAAGCAATTTCGCGGGGTGTATTCAATTTATTTGTAAAAGCTTCAAGCCACATTTGAGCCGAACCGGTTTGAGTTTGAATTTTCCAGCTTTCTTTTCAAAGTGCATCAAACCGTAAATTGAACCACATGTTATAAGCCGGACATGCACCGTTTTGCTCTTCGAAAATATTATTGATTGCTAATCAATAAATAAAATATATTAATATATATATATTAATCCCAAAACAGGATTAACTAACCGAACCGTTGTCAATGTTTTCAAACCATGTTGCATAGTGTTATTAAAAATAAATACTTGAGGGCAAATTATATTGTTGTTGAGTTGTTGTCGCTGCCAAGGTGTTGACGCGCCTCGCAATCTGGAGCAACAGCAGCAACAGCAGCAGCAGCAGCACCAGTCGCCATCACTCCTGCCCTCCTCCTGCACTACTCCTGCTCAGTTGCTCTCTCTCTCTCTTTCTCTCTTTCTATGCATAGCTCACAATCGGTTGAGTCATTTAAGCTGTTAAGCCGTCGTCGCTGACGCCTGACAGGTGCCATGATAGAGGCATTTGGCGTGTGCATTTCATCATACATACATCCACACATACATTCATAGTTAGAGACGCGTGCTGGAATTAGTAGCAACTAGCAGACAAGATGCCATCCAATTCAAGACTCCACATTCGTATATCCATTGGCCTGGATCCATGATGAGCCAACGGACGACGGTCCTCTTCCTGTTGCGCTTCTGTTCAATTCTCTGCTGTTCAACTCTGTTCAGTTAATTTGATTGCCAGCGCTGCGTAGTGCGATATAAAAGCACAAGATTTATGGCTTTTAAATTTCATTCATGTTCACTTTGATTGTTTGTATGTATGCAGATTTAATAGCACTGCAAGCGGATGCACAAATCTCGTATGCAATAATGCCATGGGAATTCAAAAATGCCCAACCACTGCTGGTGACCAAAGAAAATCCAATTACAAAGGTGCCATAACTTATATTTATTAAATCTGCATAAACTGACAGCATTTAACATCGTCACGACTACAATTTTTTTGCAAGTATATATACATACATATATATATGTATCTCTACAAATGCAATCCCAGAACAGGTCATGGGGTCAGCATTAAGGCAAGCAGGATTTGGCAATTGCCATTTGCCACACAGCTGTCAGTTATGTTTAGGATTTTGGCCACAAGCCTTTTGCCCATATAAAAGTACATTTTACATACATTCGAATTTTCTTACAGCACTTGAAAATAATATTCATATCTACACCCATCATTCGTTGAATTAAGTAAAATGCATGCTTTTTATTTGTCTGCAGCAATTTTAGTATTTTGAAGAGTACTTCGTGTTGAATAGTGATGACCATTAAATTGAATTTAAATATTTTTTATCTAATCAAAGTATTCACTTTACAAGCTGCACAAGTTTATTTGCCATTTATGCGCATTTCAAATATCCCGCTTCGAGTATAATTGGCGTAGGTATCGATAGTCAAGGTAAATGTATCGCCAACTCCTGCTGCAACAAATATCAATGTATCGATAACTAATTGTTTACGTTTTGGATTTGTAAACGCAAAGAAAGACCGCAAAATAAGATATGATTGGATATTTCGAACAAATTGGATAGTTATGCACTTGCAATGGATGTGTAATCGCTTATTAACTGGTTTAGCACTAGTTTGTCTGCTAATTGCAATATACTTGTACAGTCCTGCAGCAAAACGTGGTAGGTGCTGGGATTAAAGGCTTTTGGCATGATTATTATTATTCCTATTACTTGAGAGTGTTTTACGCAGGCAAGCAGAATGCAAGAAAGACACCGCCAAATCCCGAGGAGCCCTTGCCCCCCTCCAAATCGCCCCTGCATATATTCAAGCAGGCGGGCATCTGCTCGGATAACAATGCCTGCAGTCAAATTGCCAGGTACAAATTTAGATACATTTGTACTTTGTGTATTTAAATGTGTATTTGTTTTGATAGAGAGACGCTCACAGTTGGTGGCAGTGTTGTGGATGCTGCCATCGCCGCTCAGCTCTGCAATGGACTGATTGGGATGCAAAGCATGGGTCTGGGCGGCGGCATGTTAATGAACATTTATATGCACAACGAGCGACGGGCATTTAGCGTACTCAGTCGTGAAATGGCGCCACGATCGCTTAACGCTGACAACTTTACGCAATTCCAGAGCGAGGAGCAGCTGAAACAGTCCGGTTGGTCAATTGCTGTGCCCACGGAGCTGCTGGGCTATGCCTTGGCCCACGATCGTTACGGCAAGTTGCCATGGATATCATTGGTTGAACCGACGCTTCAGCTGTGCCACAGCGGATATGCCCTGTACAAGCATCAATACGATGCACTTCTCTTGAACGAGCAGATGATTAAAAGCGATTCACTAATGCGCCAAATGTTTGTCGATCCGGCGACGGGTCACTTCTATCGCATCAGCAGTCATATTCAGCCGGCCAAGCAACTATGTGCCACCTTTGAGCGCATTGCCCAGGAAGGACCATACAGCTTCTACAACGGATCACTTCAGCGGCAGCTATATGCTGATTTGCACGATGTTGGCAGTGGGATAAGCAAAGCCGATTTGGCGAACGCACGAGCGGAACTAAGGGATTCGATTGTGGTGCCGCTAGATGACTACGATTTGCATTTGACGCCACCGCCAGGCAGCGGACATGTCCTGGCCCTCATCATGAACATACTGCATGCATATCGTGCCGATTTTGCAGCCACAGCCAAATTGGACGCCTTGCAAATCCATCGAATTGTCGAGGCAATGAAATTTGGTTTTGTTCAGCGTTGGCAGTTGGATGATGCGGCCGACGAACAGGTCAGCATTCTATCTCCCACTCGCTCGCTCTTTTTCTACCTGTCTCGTTCACGCCAAGATACACAGCCATATTTCGCTGTCCCATTTGCTTTCATGTGTTCATTTTTAAGTGGAAATCTCAAGAACGCAAATAGCGATTCTAAATATTAAGCAAATTATTTCGTTGTACATTTGAATAGAACTGGATTTATTTTAAGGCAGTTGAGTTTAATCAAAGATCATAAAGATACATCTATAAATCTCTCTATATATTGCTAGAGTCTTTGGTTTAAGCAAGTGCCACATATTAAAGTATAATCAGACCATCGGTCGAAAGATGATTTCAAGTTCCTACAATAAAATTGTATTAAAGTGCATCATTAAAGTCTGTTTTGAATCACAATTAATACCCGTTTTCTTTTAACAGTTGTTGTCCAACATGACGAGCTACGAGTTTGCTGCGAGGCTTGCCAAACTGATTGATGACACCAGAACGTACAACAGCTCGGCGCATTATGGTGCAAGTTCAGACATAGAATCGCGAGATGAGCATGGCACGTCGCATCTGTCGGTGCTGCACAACAACGATGCTGTTTCAGTAACCAGTTCTATCAACTTTTAGTGAGCTCCACTCGTTTATCACAGCTAACACATAAAGCTTATACTTCCAACCATTCCAATTGCTTGCAGCTTTGGCAGTGGGCGCTTGGGGAAGCGAACTGGGTTGCTGTTCAATAATGCCATGTCGGACTTCTCCATGCGACACCTGAAGAACTACTTCGATCTGCCGTATATGGATGGCAAAAATGTGATAACTGGCGCTGCTCGACCCATGTCATCGATGAGTCCACTCATTGTCACCGAGCGTCGGACGGGTGAGGTGCGTTTGGTTGTTGGCGCTGCTGGTGGCACTAAAATCATTACGGCCCTTGTGCCACTGCTGGTACGCATGCTCTGGCAGCGCACGGACATCAAAAGCGCCATCGATGCGTATCGCTTCCATCATCAGATGCTGCCCAATGCTCTGCTCTACGAATATGGCATGCTGCAGTCAGATGTGGACAGCCTGCAGGCGAAAGGACATCAATGCGAACGCTATCGCAATCGTGGCTCTGTAATTTGTGGCATTGCTCAAGATGACAAAAGCATTGCCATCAATTCGGATTATCGTAAAATGGGCGGCGTGGCTGGTTTTTAGACTAGAGTTTCTAGAGCTAATTTAAGATCGTTTTATGTGTAATTGAATTAGTAATAGTTGCGTAACTATTTTAGAACTGCTTTAGCAAGTAAAAATGTTTTTGAATTCCAAAATTGGTGTTCCTTAAATGATGTGTTCTTTGAAATACTGATGTAATTCTATCTGAAAATCCTTGAAGCCTCAGTAGGTTCCCACATAAATATTATTCAATATATTTAATTCATTTATGAAATCATTTTATTAAATTGTAATAATTGAGATTTGTTAGCTAGGCCATTTGTGTTTTAATCATGCAATTTAGATCTTGAGCTATTTATGTATATATGTATATGTATATATATATATATCAATGTATATGAACTACGTGTAGCGTATGTGTGTGAGTGTGTGTGAGTTGAGCCTAAGTGAGTGTTATCAGTACAATTTAGTTGTATTTTAGTTAGTTGATTTTGGATCTGGAGGCGTAGCTCTTTCTCTCGTTTTCGTCTTTAGCTCATTATCTATAGGAATTCGGTAGTAAGCTCTATTTGTTGTATGCGCTTTATATAGGTAAGTGTGTGTGTGTGTATGTATATATATATATAGAAGATATATGTATATGCATTTACGTACATAGGTAATAGTAATTTTAGTTTTGCTAGTGTGCGTTTGTGAGTTGAAAGAGGAACCGTTTTTTTTTAAATATTTTGTGAGTGATTTTGTAGTTGCCACAAAAGCTACACTTAATTGAGCACAAATGTCACAAGAATACATATATCCACATGATATCGTATGTATATAATTGCTAGGTGTATGTATGTATGTATGTATGTATGTATGTATGTATGTAGTTAGTATAAGTACAATAATATGTTTACAAAAAATGCAATCAACAAATATCAGTCTGTTGCCAAATAGCTTCAGCGCAACAACTCGCATCTCTCTCCCTCTCTCTCTCTCTCTCTCCCTCTCTCTCTGTCTGTCTCTCTGTCTCTGTCTCTCTATCCGTATCTTTTTCTCAGTTCCCAATTTTGTCTCTGTCGCGGTTGGTTGGCTGGCTTTTGTTTAGGGCCAGGCAAAATTAATGCCAGTTAATTGATAAAACTTATTGTTGAACGGCCGGTAAAACTCTCGGAGTCGATCAATCGCATTTGTATCGATATGCGGATGGTTTCGTCCCTTGGTCTTGCCCAGACAATGGGGCGTGGATCGTGCCTCCGATTTGAATAGGCACGGAAATCCTTTGGTGGCATTAAAATAGAAATGCTTCTCGGTCACCACACGCTTCAGGCCCAAAAAGTCCTGAACGCGTCCAATCTCATACGCCGGATCCATGATCAGTCTCTCACCGCTTATGAAGAGCAGCTGCGATAGCGGAAAGTAGAGTAGCCAATGCTCCAGAAAACGTGCATAGACACCAATCTTGACCGGCCCCCAGTTGGTATCCACCACCGAATAGCTGCCATTGACAAAGGCCAGCTGCTCGAACCGCTTCATATCGGCCTTTTTGCTGGCCGCCTGCGTATAATCCGAAATGGCCCGTGTCACCGGATCACGCACCACGATCAACAGTCTATAAGCATATCATACAATTGAGTGAGCAAATTTCAATTAACTCACTGGTTCGAGTATATTAAGAATATTTCAAATTCACCGGAAATATAAACCAAATTGAAGAAATTTATTAAAACAAAAAAACCAAATAAAAAAATGAGAATTTCCAACAATCAAAATAATTGTACTACAATCGATTCTAATAGTATATAAATATATATGTATATGTATATATATTTTACAGATCGATAAATTAAACAAAAGATTTTGGAATTCAATCAATGGATTAAAGTTATCTTCAATTCAAATCTATTATAAGTATATACGAGGTGTGTTCAAAAAGTATCGCGAATTTTGAATTTTCGCGGGTTACGTATAATCGAATTTCGATTTTTTTGTAGCGTTATGTTGGTACTCATGTCTCTCACTTATGCCGACAAGCTCGGCCATTTTGAATGTTCACTTAATTGTTGACAGCTGCTTTGCTTGCTAATGAGATGTTGGACTCTGTCCGCGACGACCCAAATTTGCTCCAGAGGGTCATAACTGGTGACGAATCGTGGGTTTATGGTTACGACGTGGAAACCAAAGCTCAATCATCTCAATGGAAGCTGCCGCACGAACCAACACCGAAAAAAAAATGATTTTTTGAAGTGCTTCGATTCGGATTGGAAAAACCGTTGGCACATGTGTATAATATCTCATGGGGATTACTTTGAAGGGGACAAAATAGATATTCATGAATAAATAAATAATATCCGAAAAAACACAAAATTCGCGATACTTTTTGAACACACCTCGCCTAACAAAAACGAATGAAGTTTTGTGAGATTGAGAAGATATATTAAACAAAATTACCAAACTATAAAAGTATATATTGAAAAGTTATATTTAAAACTAAAATTAACAAAATCTTGGGCAGCAACAGTTCCACAAAATCATATTAAGATTTGCACTTGAATATTTAAGCTTGAACAGAAAACCTTGAAATTAAAATAAGATCGGATAGGATCACTGTCGAAGAGCAGAGATTTCTTGCTTGAAGCCCCTCATATGTTTTAGAGACTTAGTTGTGGTTGCTGGGTGTGTTTTAACTTACTTGGTGGCGGTGTTCATGTGATAAACGCGTTGCGGCACCTCCTTTGTGACAAAATAGCTGGGCGTCTTCTCCATGGTGATCTGGCCCTCGATGGTGTAGGGCATGTGATGGCGATACCAGCGCAGTCCGCGCTGATAGTGCCTGTCGAAGAAGTGCACCTCGGAGCCGGCGGCCCGCACATCCGGATGCAGTCGAATGAACTCGAGCAGGGCCCGCGTTCCACTCTTCTTCACGCCAATGATGAGCGTGTCGGGCAGATGGCGGGATGGCCGCAATCCCTGTTGACGCAACATTTGATATTTGGGTGCACCATCGACGCTGGCAAGTCCAGCGCTAAAATCAATGGTGCTGGCGGTTGTATTCAAATTGGTGGCAGTGCTCACGCCATTGGCACTGGCATTGGTGGCAACAACATCAATCGCTGTGCTTGCCGCTGTGGCCACAGTTGTAACTGTATCGCTATCATTGCGCACCTGCAGCATCAGCAGATTGCTTAGGGTGCTCTGGTTATGGATAAATGATTGCTGATTGAATTAGATAATTGAGTTGGCTGCCCGACAATTGCAAGACTCACCTCCTGCAGGCTGCGACTGATGCTGGCCAGGATGCAGGCATTGAAGCTGTACGAGAAGTAGACGAGCGTCACACAGACAACCAGGGCAATGGCCAGATTGCGGCTGCTCAGATTTAGATTGTGGCACCAGATGCTCCCATACATTGCACACGCTCAAACACACACACACACACACACACACAGAGCGAGAGAGAGAGAGAGAGAGAGAGAGAGAGTGTGTTGGTGTTGATGTTGGTATCAGTCTCGGGACATGTCCTTCTCTGTGCCCAGTTAAGGTGTAATGACTCCAAGCTGCAACATGTTGACCACCATTGTTAGCCAGCTATGGATTATGGGATTTCAGTATTTTCAATGCATCCGTCAGCACCAGTTCCAGCTTCAGTTTCACTGCACTGCAATTGCAATTGCAAAACTCTTGCGCAGTTCCTTGTCTTCTGTTGTTGTCGTCCCAGCAAAATTCCGGAAGTGATAGCAGCCAGGCAACCAAAATTCTCTGTTACTGGGTCGCCACCCGCGAGGCATCAGCGCAAACGCGAGAGCGAGCTCTCTTTCCTCTCCCTTCTCTCCCTCTCTCTCTCTCTCTCTCTCTCTCTCTCTCTCTCTCTCTCTCTCTCTCTCTGTCTCTCGATGTGCTTGCACCCTGCACTTATTAAGTTTGTCTGCAGTACTATGGTTCCACAATTGAAGTTGTGCATCAACATTTTGGAATTTGTATTTCATATGTAAAACTAAAAATAAATAAAAACAGTTTTCTTTTTATATTAAAAATAAAACTATTTCTTTCGATTTCCGAATCTACTATTTATAAAAATGTAATCAATTTCCAAATTCCATTTTGACCATTGTGCAGCTTACGCAACGGCGACTGCCTCCAAATATGCTTTGTCTGCCTGCGCCAAAAGGTAGGCAACATTTTTGTTAAGCACCCTCGCTGCCTGTGACGTCACACACTCGACTTGTATTCGCGTAAGTTCTAAAGATAAGAATATAATCCTAGTAAGCATATAAAGTGATCTAAAGCTGGGGCATTATAGTATAAAACAAAACGAAATTATTAAATAAATTAGTAATTATTATATTAACTTTCAAATATCAAAGGTATTAATTAGTTAAATACTCACTTTGGTTTTAAATTGAAACAAGTAAAACGACCTTCAACCTGCAAACGATAGTGTGTGTATACATGATGCTCATAATTAAAATATGAAATATACATTTATTTAAATAATTATGGCATCATTCTATCTATTTTGTGCAAACTTCAATGCATTATTTGTTGTATCAAAAACGGTTATTTTTCCTCACATAAAATTGTAATTGTAACTTTGTAATCTGTTCAGCTTCCCAAAAGAATTTAACACTCATTTTTACAATAAAATCGGTTCTAAGGTGATAAGCAACAATTATTTTCAAGTTTAAATGCAAAACCAACTTATGGCGATTGCAATGTTATTCACACATAAGAATCGCATCATTTTCATAGAGTCGTTAAAATATGAATAAGAATGGTGAACAAGAGAAAAAAAAAACATTCTATCTACAAAAATCTTAGTTTCCACAACGTTGCTAAATGTGTTGAGTTGAGGTAATCTCTGTTTTTTTCTCTGCACATGCTCTCTCTCTCTCGCTCTCTCTCTCTTTCTCGCTCTTGTACAAAACTGTCGAGAAACTGCGCTCAAAAGTAAACAAACTGATAACCTACACCTGGCCCATTCCCACCCCCAAGCCGAGTGTTGAGTAAGACATTGCCCTTTGCCCATTGCCGATTGCAGATGTCGAGTGGCATGCAAAGCGTTTGCTCCACTTGAGCTGGGGCAGCACACACTTTACACGCTCCCTGGAGAGCTTTAAGTGTTGTCACTTATACTATATTAGATTAGGTTCGTTATCAGCAGAGTTTTGGCGAGCTTTTAATGTTCAGCGTGATTGTCATGAATTTGAATTCGCCTCCGATTGCCTCCGAGTTGGCCTTATCAGTTGGGCATCCGTTTATCCACATGGCTGGCTGGGGATTAGTCATCATGCAGGTGCGCCACCTTTGCTTGGCTTTATCTAATCAGCTAAATAGCCAATCGGCCAACTGATTTAACATTCACTACTTTGCGACTCTTAGTCGCAATTTGGACGTCTCCGCGCTCGTCTCGCACAAATGCAGGAAATATCCGAATTTTAGCAAATTATGCATTCATTGCCTTCCACAATTTGTAATTGAAGTAAACATGTCGAACTTATGGAGCAGCTGTGTGCAAAAGTTTTTTAAATACGCGCCCAGCTATGTGGGTGGGTACTCGTTGACGTGAATCATGCGCGAATGAATCATATTCAACAATAATCAATTAATCTTTATCTCTCGGCCCGGCCCAAATTGCGCCGCAGTCTGCCTATGCTTTCTGCCCTGCGGACTGATCTTTGGGTACACGATGTGCGCGTTTGTCGCCGAACGGAGCACTCAGGGCGATCTCATCGACTATGGTCCACTGATATTGGGCGCCTCAATCGCAGTTCTCAGCGCTTTGGCGATGCTGGCCATCAAGTATGTCAAACACTGCATTGTCTACTGGCAGCCATGGCTTCTGTTTGTGGCCGGCGCATTCAATTTAATCTCCAGCTGTTTCTATTTCGCCGATGGCTATGGTGAGTATGCATCCCATCCAATGAAATCGTTTTGTTCTAATTGATTGCTCCAAAGTGGCAAACACAAAAATATAGATTACAGTTTGAATGAAGCGCAAGCATTTTCACAGAACTATTCCAAATGAGTTTAATACACAGTTTTCGACAGTAAACGAAAGTCACTTTAAAACTACATTTCAAACAACTTTTTTCATAAATGGAAAAACTTCAAATCTTTATTTCTGTATTTCTATGAAACAACAGCGAAATAAATATTTAAATTGAAAAAATCGACAAAGTACCGAATAAAAGAATGAACAGAAAATACTTTAATTACATTTAGATCGATTTTATATATTAAATAAATGCAAATATAATATTCAATTGAGCTTTCGTTCGTTGAGAAGACTTCAGAGGATTTTTTGGGCACAGATTATATATGATTGTAGTGCTTATCTCGATGTGCAAAAGTTGCTTAGTTCAATTTACATAACCCGACAACTGGCTTTCTATCTAGTTGGTTTATATCTGCCTCTGATTTGATGAGCTTCACATTTTTATTTATTTATTTATATTGTTATTTGTTTTTTATGCTACGCAGACCACGTGGGCGCTTATATGTCGTATGTGGCGCACAGCTTGACATTTGTGGCCGGGTACGGATTTCTGCACACGATCAGCTCAAAGGTCAGTCGGTCGATGATGATATCCGGCTGCTGCAGCTGCTATCTGCTGGGCATTGCCTCGGCAGTCAGTCTGATTGGGTCCACATACGTGAAGAACTTGAACCAGTATGCGGGCAAAGAAGTAACCAACGAGCAGCTGACCGATGGCATCTACGTGAACTTTGCAGCAACCTATCTGTGCATAGCTGTCGTCACCTTGGCCATTCTCATCGGTCTGAAAGTGCTGCACGTTCTGGGCTCGGTGGACATGACGAACAGTCTCGATAACGATTTACGGATTGCGAACGCAAACGGCAGCATCTTTGAGACGCGTGCCGATGTCATCCAGCGGCTGCAATTCTTCTATGTGATCAAGAATCAACAATGGCACATAACTTGCCTGCTGCTCTTCGTCGAGGCCATTCAATATGCGCTGTTCATCTATTTGGTGTTCTGGTTTTCGCTGAACGATGCGATGCGATTGGATGATTTGGCGCACATTGATTCCATGTTTTGGGTGATTTTCGCTGGCAGCGTTCTGGCCATTGTCTGTCTGTGCTTCTACTCGGCCAAGGTGCATTTTGTGAGCATGCAGCTGTTGCTGCTGCTGCTTACGGCATTGGCAATGATTATCTATGGTGCGACCAGTTCAAAGGTCACATTCTGGCTGCTCCTGGTGCTATTTGGCATGGCCTACTCCAGCCTACAGATTGTCCTGCTGGAGGTGACTCATTTACGATTCACCGAATGCATCATCTCAGTCTCGTACAGCCTCAAGCTGCTTAGCACCAGTGTCGTCTATTACTATTTCGTTAATAATGCGAACAACTCGTATTTCTATGCCAAGGATGATAGCACACTGATCGCCCAGGGATTCGTGTTCATGATAATTACATCGCTGCTGGCCCTCGTCGTTGGCATGAAGGTGCCGCGTACGCATCACGGCAAACTGCTCGATATACAGCACGAGGTCTATGGCATTATCTTCATGAAGCATCAGATCGAACAGTTAAATGTCCGCTGGCTAAACGATGGCACCATTCCAACAATCAGCCAGTGAATCGCCCACAATCATCTTTCTTGATTTGTTTCTCTTCTTCTTCTTTTTTTTGTTGGTAATTTCTCTGTTTTGTTTTTTGTTTTTTTATTTATAAGTTTGTACTATATTAAAGCTAGTTTTTTTAGTTTATCGCTTATCGCTTAATGCATACAATCTGAACGGCGGCCGTGTGATCCCGACAGAAGTGGCTGGCACAGGCCGAGACATTGGCACAAGGCGTCACCTGATAATGATGCTCCTCTGCAAGAAATAAATACACACTCATTAATTAATTCATCAGTCGAATATAAAAAAGCAACAGCTAAAAATGAAACTAACTCTTCTGAAATTGTTACGGTAATTTATAACTAGAATTTTGAGAATTTTATGCAGTTCAAGAAGTCGACCGTCGCAAGGAGTCAGTTTCATCAAGATAACTTCAAAGCAGATCGACAAAGGCTATATCGACTCTAACAGAAATCCTGATCAAGAATATATACATACATATATAATAATGGATAATAAGATGTCTGCTACTACATTATATTATTCCATATAATTTTAAAAAAATACAAAAAAACTAATATTTCGACTATGTTTCGCAAATTGAACGTTAATTTTACAGAGCCGTGTGATAAACTCACCCAGCTGCTGCATAAAGTTGTGCAGCGTATCCACGTTGCGCACAGTGCTGGCCAGCAGCATCTCGCAGCGATTGCCACGCAGCTCGTAGATGTAATCGAGTGCTTTGAGCAGCGCCGAGAATTGCGTATCATCGTAGATAACATCGGCGGCCAGCAGAAGATCCGGTGACGGATATTCTGTCCAGGGGAACTCACTGATCTGATTCCAGTGCAGTTGGGCACATTGCGGCTTCCCCACATCGTCCGACTCAGGGAAATTAAAGGCAATGTTGTCGCGCATAAGTTGCACGCAAGCTTCGCTGCCGTCGGTGATGAGAACTTGTTGGACGGGCAGCTGCAGCGATTTTTGCTTCAGCAATATGCCCAGCAGCCCAGCTCCGGCGCCCAGTTCGAGCACATTTTTGCCCTGCAGCAGACTGCGATGCTCCAGCAGATAGTCGGCCAGGGCCAGGGCGGCCTCCCAGGTGCACAGGCCGGTGGTGCCCTCGCTAACAAAGCTATTCGATTCGCGCAACGTGATCTGCTCATGAGGCTGGAGCACATAGTGCTTGTAGGCATACGCGGGTGATGAATCGCCAGCGGATCCGTTAATGGTGGCCTTGGCCAACTGGCCGCACAGACTATCATAGATGTCGTCGTGCAGCTCGTCGTGATCCTTGAGGACGTGAATCAGACGCTTAACGAACGCCTCCTGGTAGCTGCGACGCACCGGATACCGTTGGTTCAACGGATGCGCACAGGTCGCCGCTATCAGAGCACGTTGCGCATCCAGTTCCAGCGGCAATTGCAGCGTCTAAAAATCAAGCAGTGGCAGTGACGAATTTTATTGCCAACATTATTTTAACACACACACACTTACCGACCAGGCCATTTTGTTGACGGGATAGCAACAGAGGAATTGCTGCTGCAGTTTGCCAAACATGTTGCTCTCCATTACCTGAACTGAAATTGAACTTAAATGACAATTAAATTGAAATTAAAATTGCGAACGAAAGGCCAAACGCCAATGTCAATTGATCTGGCAGCCCTGGCACCAATCATTACAACCAGCTGGCAGCACAGCTGTTTTTCCCTTACACCTTGCACGCTTGCCAGATTCTCCAGCCAATTGGTAAGCAAACAATTTTTGGAAAGGTTCGCGTGAAATGAATGGATTTTTTTTGGTTTGAATTGATTTGCATTGAATTGATTACCGTTCGTTCGATTGTTGTATCTCACCCAAAAGTACAGACATAACTGACATACAAATTACACATGTAATGTATATAGAGCATCTGTAAGTCTGGCAAGTCTGTTTGAAGATGCAAAGATAAGCGCACTGCGTGTGGCAAGACTAATCTTATCTACTTCAAACATAGATAGTAAAACCTAGATTCTTATTGTCCTTTTTTTTTCTTTATAAATATCAATAAAATTTACTTTCTTAAGACTGTTCTTTCGAGATCATATAAGCAAAGCATGAAAAGATACAACATACATACATATGTACGTCATATACATACACATACAAACATACATACAGCAAGCAAGCAAGCTAACACACACACATATAAGAAGTAACTTCACAGCGCTGCACCAATAGAGGGCGCCACTTAATAACTGCTTTTCACAAAAGTTCTCCACACGATTTACATTCACAACCACACAACGCATGCACATACACAAGCACACAATCGCACACACACGTAAAGGCAAACAAATGTTATGAAATCAATAGTTGATGTTTTGGGTCAACTGTACCGCATGCAGTAATAAGAAAAACAAAATAATTTTTTTTTTTGGTTTTTTCTCTAGAAAAAACCGTTTATTTAAGTTCTGGTTTTGGGGATTTCTGTTGTGTATGTTGAACTATTGTATTGTATTTTAAGACAGCAATTTACTTTATTTTTTGCCTTGTGTGTTTCGTGTTGAATGCAACAAACAATGCAACTTCTTGTTAATAATGTGCAAATCTGTTTTGTGCACTTTTGGAGGGGTAATTTGTCGGTTATATGCATATATGAATATCTTGTAATTCCCATAAACATTTTTGTTAAGTTATTTAAGTGTACATATTTAGAATAATACATTTATCGCGCATTATAAGAATGCATTACATTTAAAAGTTGTTTATTGAACCCGGTTTTTTTTTTCTTTTATTCTTTTTTTTGCGATTTACTTGGTTTGTTTTATGTGCTCAATTTGTCTGATGTTTCGCTTGTTTTTGTTTTTTTTTTTTTGTTTTTTTTTGTTGATTTTTGTTTTTGCCTAAACGTATAAAATGCATGTAAATCTAAAACTTATTTAATAAACTACCACGCCCAGAGCTGAGGGCCAACCAAACGTAAATTTATATGTTAAGTTTGCGTTTCCTCGAAGAACAAATTATGTAATATTAGGTGAAAAAATAAAAATTATATGTATATACATATATATGTATATATTATATATGTATTAATATAGATTCTGCGTTATGTGTACTCATTTCTGATGTGTGTTTTTGTTTGTTTGCTGTTGGGCAAATTCGATGTTGTTCATTTGACCCGATCGCGCGGCATCCACGCTGCGCCGCATTGGCGACTGGAGTACGCAGCTGCATCAACCATTGGCGCCGCGTCGCCGCCGTCCAAGTAGCCACAACGGGAGGAGTGGGAGCTGCCCCCACTCACTCGCCACGGATTGTGGCTGGGCGCGCCTTGGCACCTTTCCTCCTCCGCCTCCTCATCATCACTGGAACCCTTGTTGTTTGTTGGAAACGGCATCGTCGCGCCAACGATTGCCAAATGCAGCCAAATCCTCCATGCAGCTGCTGGGTATCTGTTGTCGCCAACTGGCAGGCACAGCGTGAATGTCGAGCGACGAACAAACTTATCAACTAATATACATTTAGAATAATAGCAATAGTAATAATAGCAATAATAATAATAAGCATAATCATAATAATAAATGTTACAGGGTATTCATTATATTATTCCATAGATTATGTTTGCTGTTTGTGTTTTTGTTGTTGTTTTCTTTCTGTGTTTGGTAACAACAAATACAATTCTACATATATAAGTTTATATATATATATATATTTATATTTATATTTATGTAAAATGAAATCAAGCCCCAACTGACGAAAATATGTTTGTTGTTTTGTTTTTCGCCCATAAACAAAGTGTTTCTATGAGGAGAATCGTGTACAATTTTAGATGAAAACGATGTTTGTTTGTTTGTTGTTTGTAATTTGCAGTTGCTATTGTTGTTGTTGTTGTTGTGTTTGTTGAATATTTGCTGTTTGTTGTTTGTTGTTCCTTAAGCACGCTCGCCACGAATGCGACGCGCCAACTGTATGTCTTTGGGCATAATGGTCACCCGCTTGGCGTGAATGGCGCACAAGTTGGTGTCCTCGAACAGGCCTACCAAATAGGCCTCAGAAGCTTCCTGGAATGAGCGTCATAAGTGTTATAGCCGTAATAATAAGGAGGATGATGAAGGGTGAGGTGAATGAAGTTTTAGGTTCAGGTTCAACTTACCTGTAGAGCGCCAATGGCAGCGGACTGGAATCGCAAATCTGTCTTGAAATCCTGGGCGATTTCACGCACCAAACGCTGGAAGGGCAACTTGCGGATGAGCAGCTCCGTCGACTTCTGGTAGCGACGGATTTCACGCAGTGCCACGGTGCCGGGACGATAACGATGGGGCTTCTTCACGCCACCGGTGGACGGTGCCGACTTACGAGCAGCCTTCGTGGCCAGCTGCTTACGTGGAGCCTTGCCACCAGTCGACTTACGAGCGGTCTGCTTAGTACGGGCCATCTTTGCTAATTACTCTATGATGCTGCTGCAAGAAAAGATGATAGATGAATTTCAACACGATGAAGCGCGATTGCGACGCTCAGCGCCGAAGCGCTGGCGCGCTACTGATGCGAACGATGGCAACCAACTATGGATGGTTGCATGCAATCAAATAAAGGAGCACAACAACAACAGAAAGCGAGGGTTGAAATCTTTGGCTAAAATGAACCAACGATAGCAGCTGCAGAAATTTTTCTTTTATTCGTCGTGCTGCTTGCTGTGCGTTTTCCTATTTTGGTTTGGTTTGCGCTGCTGCTTTCTGGGAACACTTCATAGCTTCCACTTCAGTTGCGACGTCTGCTGCTGCTGCAGCCCACAGCAGCTTCGAGTGCCCACTTGAGGAGCCCCATTGTGTGAGTGCATACTTTTTTCTCCTCTTTTTCATTTTCTGTGTGTGAGTGGTGCCTGTGCCTTGAGGTCGGCATGAATCGCTATTTTTCTTTCCGCCCCAGCCCCTGCTTGCCTGCCTTGCTTTCATTACTTTTTATACCCGGAACCCATTAAAAATGGGTAAAAAAAAAAAAGGAAAGGGTATAATGGTTTTGTACAAATCTGTGTAAGTACGAGGTGTGTTCAAAAAGTATCGCGAATTTTGAATTTTCGCGGGTTACGTATAATCGAATTTCGATTTTTTTGTAGCGTTATGTTGGTACTCATGTCTCTCACTTATGCCGACAAGCTCGGCCATTTTGAATGTTCACTTAATTGTTGACAGCTGCTTTGCTTGCACGTGTTTTGGGTCGTCTTCAAAAAAATGGATCAAAGAACCTGTATCAAATTTTGTGTGAAAAACGAAATTAAGTGCGCGGATGCATTCCGAATGTTGATTGTGGCATACGGAGAAGCTACCTTGGACCGAAGCAACGTTTATCGGTGGTACAAAATGTTCTCAGAAGGCCGAGAAGATGTGAACGACGAAGAGCGTGCAGAACGCCCGAGCCAACATAACGCTACAAAAAAATCGAAATTCGATTATACGTAACCCGCGAAAATTCAAAATTCGCGATACTTTTTGAACACACCTCGTATGCGAGCGCATGTGTGAGAAAGAGATGGCATGATCATCGACGCGAGCATCAATATGTTTGTGTGTATTCTGCAGAGCCCCATTACCTACAATTGCGTGTATATATGTATAAATTTTCACTTGTTTATCGGAAGAACGTGCTTGCAGATCTGCTCACATTTTGGTGCAAAACTTTCAAAGGGTTATTTTCCAATAAAGCTAGAATATATTTAACAACTGGGTTCAGGGCATATCACAGTCGAGCTCACTCGACTACAGCACTTTTACTTGTTTTGTTGTTGTTGCCACTCAAGCGTCGTGAATTTTTCGTTTTGCTTTTTTATGCGAGCAGATCCAATCGTGTTGAAGTAATGAGTTGTAGTTTTAAGTTTTAGATCTACATACCACACCACACCACACACACACTAAACGCATTGGCTTGGAAAATGTGCACATGACTTTCTAACAACAACAAACGGTAAACGTGAACGATCGCGATAAATTTAGACAAAATTATCGATATTTTCAGTTGCAATGAAAGCTTAAACTGTAAATCGCAAATTGTGTATTCGATTTATAATTACCAGAAATAAGAAATGATAGACTTGATTGGTATTAAATCCAAGACTTCTTATTGTTAGTCGGCTAAAAATGGAACACCGACGCACTAAATCCAAGCGCGTATTAAGATCACAACTTGAAATATATTACAATAAATGAATTTGACGAATCAAATCTTCAAAAGTAAATTTTCAGTTAAAAATGATTAGAAACAAATCAAAGCCAACGTTAAAATGTATGTATTCACACAAACATATACACATACATTCACACACACACACACAGCTTGCAACTGCATAAAAGAGATAATTAAGGCATTGATATCATTGTCAGCTATTGATGGATGAAACGAATGTGTATTTGTAAATTGCTCAATATAGATAAATGCATGTGTGGTTGCACAGGTGCTTTTTCTTATTGTGCTTTGCATATTTCATAATATTGGTGGTAAGCGCAATATCATGGAAAAGTAAAATTCTTGGCGCCCATTTGAACGCCACGCGTGGAAACGGGCTGGCAATATTGTATCACAGTAATAGAAATAGCAATAAATATTAGAGAGCGAGCGAGCGGGAGAGAGAAAAGTACCCAACCGAAAATTGCGTCGTTCGCATTTAACGCGCGTAAAGCAATATCGCAGCTGTGGCCTGTGTGTGTGCGTGTGTGTATGGAACAGCTGCATCACATCCCAATGCCAATATATATTTAGGCATGAACATACCCATTGCAGCAATTAATGTAATGCGTAATATGCATATATGTAAGACAAAATTACAGGAATTGGGATTAGAAGCAGACGAACAAGAGAAGAAAAACAACACGAACACAATGACACACACATACACATACAGAGACAGAAGCGCACGCTCAAAAGCTGATGCGCATGTCTCGCTAACAATGTGTGCGTGTGTGTATATGTGCGTTTGCTCACCGCCAGTATACACATGCACACACACACACATACCTGACTAAACAAAACGAAAATAACAATAAACGTTGCTCAGAATCAAATTGTGATAACGTCACATTTAAAAGTACAGCATAAATAATTGAACAAAACAAAAAACACAATAAAAAATTGCGCGCCCTTTTTATTTGTTCATTTTCTGCTGGCGAACACTAACTTTTTGGGTTAGCAAGTATTTTCGTAATTGTTGAAAACTTTTTTTTTGTGACTTCGACTTGTCTGCAATAGCCGCCATTTTGAAAAGGCAACAACAAGTACACCACACTAAAGTGTGCCCGTGCATCCGTCGTGCAAACGAAGTCACCATCAATCGTCGTCGTCGTTGTCGCCGTCGTCGTGCATTGTGTGTATCCACCAAGACAAAAAAAAAAGGTAAGCTGCCGCAAAAAAAAAGTGGTGCTCCGCGGACCGCCCAGCGGAGCCCCCAAATAACACAAAACAATTATAGCTGTTGCACACACTAATTCTGACATCAATTGCACTTTCACCGTTTCACACAATAACCAATTTAATCAAAAAAGAATTGGCTATAAAAAAATGTCTGGCACACTCACCGTCGCAAATTTAAATTTTACTTGTATGATTTTTACTAACTTCGAGAACTCCGACTGATTTGAACGAGGGACGATTTCACAATGATTTGATATCAGTTTTCTGGCAGCAGTTTGTAATCGATACAAACAATCGATCGACGATACATCGATATTTGGCTTGTATTTAAAATCGAGTATGATATATCGAAGTAATCAATTATTTTGATTAAAATTCATCGATACAACATGATAACTTATTGTAGCGGTCTACTTTTGATTATCGATTATCACCAAATATTGCACAACTTTTGAATAAAATGCTACCTACTATCGGTAACAAAAATAACAACGAAAGATGGGTAAAAAAAAGTAAAAGGTACAGCAAAAACGAAAATAGACACTGTTTCCTTGACGGTTACAATAGTTTGTTGAATGCATTAATTTACAAAAATCAACATCGCAATTAAATTTTAGCATCGATGTCGATGAATACAAATTGATGCTAATTTTGCATGCTGTGATTTTTTGCAAAAGCGGTCATACCGTTTTTGTTTGTATACAGAAACAGAAAGTCACTTTTGAAAAGAGTAAGTAAAGCGCACTAGAGATTAACTTTTTAAATAATAAAAAAAGAATCAAAACCACTGTAACACATTTAAGTGAATCAATTGCCAGACGTAAAGCGCAAGCGAGAACTCCAGTTGAAAAGTCGCCCGGCAGACGAGACCTTGAATATGTTTGACTATTTCGAGGAAAACATGAGCATTGAGGTAAGTAACGGTGTTATTTATTATTTTGTTTAGTTAAACATACTTAAGCATAATAAGTGCACACACAGAGACCAACTGCTAAAATGTACTACGCACTTGTGAAGCTCTCACGACTCGAGGCACAACGGCAGCAGTTGCGCGAAAAGCATCTGAAATTCGAGCTGGAGAGATTCGAGTGGGCGAAGGAGGTGGACGACAGGCGCCTAGCGATTGAGGAGCAACGGGTGAAGAATAAGCATGAGGAACGCATGCTCGAAATGCAACTCAAATACAAAAAATAAACACTAATTGTATGACATTTTTATTTCCATAAAAATATTTATTTTTTTGTTTTAATGCAATTCAAATCATAGTAAGACCCGATTTCCACTGTTGGTCATGGTTTGCCATCACAAGCTGTTTAAATGTAGCTAAGCAGTTAAGTCAACTTTGACTTGCTTTATTTAGTACAAACATTCTCATATATGTATATAATTATATTTGGTTTATCCTTGGTTTTAATGTAATTTATTTGAATTATAGGACCACTTATTTTTTATAATAATTATTAAACAAATATACTTTAAGTATAATATTTAGTTTAGTTTATCTTTGATTATACGACTGAGGAATATATTTTAAATATATGTATTTATACTGCATCTGTAATTATATTTACAAATGTATATTGTGTTATGCAATAATTATTAATTAGTTATAATTATTATTAAGAATATATTTTCAATATGTATATTTTTAATTTAGTAAGTTCGGTTCTATAACAAATATTCCTAAAAAAAAGAATATACATATATATAAAAACATATTTGAATAAATACAATTGCAAACCATGAATACTTTATTTTTAAACTTGCGAACCGGTTCAATTGAAACAATAATATTTTGAATCGTTATTTTTAAATGAGTTTTGAGGGGTCAAATTATTGAAGTGAGTTCTGTTGAAAGGTACATTTTGGTACATTTGTCCCACACACCGACCATAGCTGTCTGTTAAGCAGCAATCATAACAGTGCTGATATAACAGTGCCATTTTGAGTATAACATTTGAAATGTGCCCGCCTCTGGTCTATAGCATAGACCCTGCACTCAATAATCGGTTACACTGGCCGCGGGTCGGTTGTGTTTTATTTTGCTGCGCGACTCGAAAGGTATTTGAAAGCCGAGTGCAACGGATATACATAGTTAAAATTGTATTGTTTTATAACCAGAGCGAGATTGCCACTAATTTTCCATTTAATTCAAATAATTTTTTTGTTTTTGTGTTATTTGTTTATTATTGTGCGACTGTGCAGGTGCTTGTGTCAAATTGATCAGCATGCGCGCCTTTGTTTTTACTGTTGTTGTTTTTGTTGTATTCGTGTAGGTCAAGGTGAGGCTGCTGCTGCAAGCAGCAGGCTGAAAGCGGCAGACAGCGCAGCCAATGACAGGCGAGCATGCATCCAATACAGGCAAACAGATGCCCAAAAAAGCACCGTTAGTCGCGCTGTTGTTTTGTACTCTGCGCTCATTGAGCGCAATTTGTTTCCAAATTCAAGACGCATAAGAACGGTGTCAGCAGGACAACACAAACACAATTCTAGTTTGTGTGTGTGTGTGTGTGTGTATGAAACCTTAAAAGTCAATACATATGCATTTGTTTTTGCACAGTTTTACTCTGGGTTTAAAGATGTGCAAACAAACAAAAAAAAACCTAAACAAAAATAGCTAAAAAAATGTCTTTCATTTTTAATCTTATTTAGGTGCAATATTTTCGTTTAATCAACTTTATAAGCTCGATTTATTAATAAAAAAAAACTAAAAATGTTGTGCTTTATACATATTTAATTTATTTGCGAATAAAAAAATGAAAAATAGCTAAAAAAAAACCCAAAATAATTTTTTGTTCGTTTATTTATATTATTTTCGCATTAAAATTAAATTAGCTCGATTTAATTCGTGCTGCTGCAATCACCGTTTTTAGCACAAGCACACACACACACATACCTATGCACACACACACAGAAGTTTACCTCCTTTGTTGATAAGCTTCAACACCAACAATTAACAGTTAACTATTGCAGTGTAGAGTGAATGGCCGCAAAACACTTCTCGATTCTTGCACAATAACAAATAAATAGCAACAACAACAAACAAAAACAATTAGAATAAGAATAACAAGAAGAAGAACAGCAAAGGCAGACAAAACGGCGTATCTACAGCAGCAGCGTCGCCTGTTCAGCGGCGGCGGCGTCGGCGTCGGCATCTTGGGCGGCAGCGGACCCATGAAACAACAACAGCCGCCGCCGCTGCCGCAGACGCAGCCGCCCTCGCTGACGCAGGCAGCAAACGTTGGCGCAGCAGCAGCAGCAGGAGCAACTGAGAGCAATATTGTTGCCAATACCATCAGCAGCTTCACCAACAACAACAATAACAGCAGCAGCGCTGTTGAGACGACTTCCAAGTCTCGTCCAGCTCTATATCCAAAACGTAAGTAATACTTTTAAGTAGGCTAAGAATCCGAGGGGAATCTGGGAAGGATGCGACAATTTGAATTTTTCGTAGTTCTTAACAGAAACTTGAACGAAAATAGTAACGAAGTCTGGCAAATGGATTCGATTATAGATGAGTAGAATATTTCATTGAAAGCTTGGCGATCAATCGTATAAATGATGTTAAGCTGATCGAGATTAAAAACCAAAAAAAAAGGCATTTTTTATTTAATTTATAATTTAAACTTTAAGCGGTGCCCGATTTGAGTCCAAACCGAAAGGAGGAATTATTATAGAAGCTATTAAATAATAAATTATTGGTCTCCAATTGACATGGAACTTAACTTACAGAACTTAATTCATATAAGAGTCGACTATAAACAGAATAAGCAGATAGTTAGATGGCTCTCGCTCTCTATTAATGGTCAATATAAATTGCATATGCGACTATATTATTAAAGATTAAGGTCGAAACTTCCTCAGACAGGCAGGCAACCAAGGTCAACTAGCACACACACATATATATGTATATATATATATGTATAAATTCAATTAGGCAGTCAAGTCATGCCCCGATTCTCGCAGTGTACTCACCTCACCCCATATGGGCTGACCAAGTTGGATGGTCTTAATGGTAGTTCTTCTGCTGCTGCTTCTATTGCTCCCTTCCACTTTTGCTATTTTTCCTTTACATACCTTTCTATTTGTTGTTTTTTTTTCTATTTATTTTTCTTTCGCTTGTGCTCAATTTGGCACAACAACTTTTGCGGTCGTCTTGGCCGCTTTCGCTCCGGGTTCGGTTGCGGAGTCGGTTTGGAGTCGGAGCCACAACAACTACTTGTCTCTGATTGCACTGCGGCCTCTTCTGCTGCCCATTCCATTTTTGGTGGGCGTCTAGCTGTCGCCGACTGCAGTCGTCAGACCCAAATCCCACACCCAAACCCAGCCCCAGACCCATATTCAAACTCAAACCTAAACCTATGTCTAAGCCCAAGCCCAACTGGGCGTGGCAGCTAGGGGGAATATGGCAACGTGACCAGCTAACAGCTAACAGCTAACAGTAGCTGACAATATTGTTAGCGTTGTGGCAGCTTTTAGCTGACATCTTTGCGGCTATGCACCGAGTGACGAAAGATACACAATACTCTCCATATATAGATGTACATAGAGACAGAGACTCGACTAGTAGACGCCCTCCACGCAGAGTTTAAATACAGTTTGTTTTGTTTAACAAAATCTATATAAATGATCTATTTTGATCGAATTATATAAACTTGATCTGCGCATTGCACAAGAGAATTTATATTCCAAATTTAAAGTCGTTAAGTGATAAAAATCTCTGAGATCGGCTTGTTTGAACAGATGCACATGACTATATCGGCTTTGCTGTTGCTCATCAGGAATATATATATATATATATATATATATATATATATATATATATAGGCTCGCAGATGTTTCCTTTATTAAATCACGATATTAAATAGATTTTACATATTGAATGTGTTCTATTTAATTGCTTCTCGTAATCATTTAAGATGTGCTTAGATCTATCCCATATATATATATATATAAATATATATATATCTGATTCCATATCTGTTGGCACACTATCAGATTATCTAATGAAAGTAAAGACTTCAAATATTTTTAGTTGGGGTAGACGTTTTTATAGAGACTCGATAAGATAAACAATTTGTTTGATTGGTTGGTGTTGCCTTGTGCCATATTTTCAAGCCTTCATTATATTTATAGGAATAATGTGTGCAGCGTTTCTGAGGCGTATATGTACTCATACCTATAGATAATATATAATATCTATCTTAGTCATGCGCTGACGTCACAGCCTCACTTACATTCCATATTATTGCTGTTTCTGTGTTCTTTTTTCTTGCAATCGGCTAAACTGTGACAAAAGTGAACAGTTAAACAACATTGCAAAATATGATGGGTTTTCTATCTCTCACTCTCTCTCTTTCTCTCTCTAACTCTCCGTCTCTCTCTCTTCATTTGTGTGAATATTTCTAATTGCGATTGCTGTAGTTCCCCTCCCTGCCCTGACCACCCACCATTTGAGAAGTCATTAAAAATGCTTATTGTTGTTTAGCTATATATTTAGTTAGTAGTTGTTGTTGTTGTTGTGGTAGCTGGTAAATGATTGCACATGTTATTCGTGCTTGTTTCCCTTTGCTGCATTCTCTAAATTACGGGGTGCTTATTTCAGCCCCCCGCCCCAGGAGGGAGGGAGTCGGGCGGGGAGCGGTGCCCGTTGCCGCAATTGGAGCGTACTGTAAATCTGCACATAACTTTGTCAACTGGCCTTTGACTGAGTGTTTAAATGGGGGAAAATGCCGAAGTGCTGAATGCTCCACAAAATTCCTTTTGGAAACATTTTAAAGTAGTAAAACAACAAGAAGAATGCTGTTGGCTAAGATTGCGAATATTTAGCTTTAACTATAAATTCAAAAATAAATAAAAAAGAAAAGAAAAATAAGCGTTTGTTCCAATGTTGATCGGAGTAATACGGCATATTAACACGCACATTGACCAAGTTTGTTCCACATATCTTGGCCAACAAATAAGTTGTTTACACTAGAATTCCTTGGTCGACATAGATATACATCATTGATATCAAATACTCGTATATATATATATGTATATATATATATATGTATATATATATATATGTATATCGTTTACTTCAATTAAATATAAAAGTTTATTGTTTTGTTGCTTTTGAGAATCTGTATCTATATTCTGATGGCCATTAAAATTTGGTTTTCTTAAGAATATAACTCACAAAGAGTATAAAAAGTTTATTTTATCACATTCTGATAACGAATGTAGAAGAGTCTGTCTTGCTGTGCCTACAAATAGGCTACGAAATCGATAACAGCCATAGGTGAAAATCGATAAAAAAAAAACCATATACGAGTAGATATTCATGAATACTCGTAAATAAATAATATCTGAAAAAACACAAAATTCGCGATATTTTTTGAACACACCTCGTATCTGTTAAAATTTTAAGGCTGGTCAAACCAAATTTGGGCTTTAGATGAAGTGATGTCTTTTCAAGATATATATATATTTATATTCAAGATAGATATAGATATATATTCTTTTGTAATCTTACAGCCGGAGTAACCCAATTTAGTATGTAAAAAACGAATAGAAAGGGAAATCGAAATGGAAGTGGAATCTTCGATTCAAAGAACATTTTTGTGTAGAAATTTCGAAAATGCAAGAGAAGAATTTCACATGAAATGTTTACACAAATACAACAACAACAAGGAGCAGGAATTGCAGTGGAAGTTGCACATAGAGAAATAGGTTGAGTAAGTAGAGGGTAAGAAGGAGGGCAGGGGGTTGGTTGGTGGTGATGGGTGGTGTGTTCGTGTTTGGGAGAAGAAGCTGTTGAAGCTCTGTGGAGCTACTTGAAACGTGCGTCAATTGTTTAGGCAAGGAAAGAACGATTGGAATTCTCAACGTGCCGCAACTGCCAACATCTATTTATGGAACATTGGGAGCAGCTCATCGAATGGCCCTTTTGGTGGTGCGATCTGCGGTGGTTGCTGTTGCTGCCGCTGCTGCTGCTGCTGCTGCTGCCTTTTGTTTGTTTACTCAATGCCTTTCAGGCAAAAGCTGCAACACGAAACCAAAAGCCAATGACGATGACGATGATGACGATGCCGCTGCGCTGCATTCAATGGCTGACTGGGCTAAGCAGGCGATGGTTGTGGTGGTGATAGGGGTGGTGGCGGGGGCGTTGCATTTGCACTCGTGCGTTCAACAAGAGCCACTCGAAGCCGCACGCCGAGTGAGGCAACATTTAAAGGCAGCACAGAACCAGCTCGAATTGAACTTAATTGCATGAAATTGAGACACGAGACTTGATATACATGAGACGGGAGAAGACGAGTGGGGAGTGGGGAGGGGGGAGAGGGGATACGCAGAGACAAAGAGTCGCAGTCTCGCGCTAGAGAATCGAAGAATCCGCGCCGAGATTCACTCAAAACTCATGCGTCGTCCTCAATTTGGAACTGTGTGCTAAGTGCGCCGTCAAATGAGCTGTCATAATGATAATGATCATGATGATGGCGATGATGATGATGATGATGATATCGTCACCAAGAGAGTGAACCATTTAGCCTAGAGATGAACGATGACAAACCAAATGTTATTCATATTATATATGGTGTGTTCAAAAAGTATCGCGAATTTTGAATTTTCGCGGGTTAGGTATAATCGAATTTCGATTTTTTTGTAGCGTTATGTTGGTATTCATGTCTCTCACTTATGCCGACAAGCTCGGCCATTTTGAATGTTCACTTAATTGTTGACAGCTGCTTTGCTTGCACGTGCAAAATTCGCGATACTTTTTGAACACACCTCGTATAATATCTCATGGGGATTACTTTGAAGGGGACAAAATAGATATTCATGAATAAATAAATAATATCTGAAAAAACACAAAATTCGCGATACTTTTTGAACACACCTCGTATATGTATATATATAGCCAAAGCTGTATACATATTCACATTTTTATATATTATATCATATTAATGATAAAAAATATCGAAATTAAATTAAACTATATTTGAAAAGAAGAAAAACAAAATTGAACTAAATCATTAAACTTCTCAATACTCAATAAAGCTACGTAAAATTAGATATTGCATTTATAATTCCTTCTAATATTGAGAATTTCAAAGGAGAACTATTGAAATTAATTTCAAATTTTATTGGTCAAGTTTTGAGTGTTTATATATGATTAATATCATCTATTTAATTTGTATGCAACGGAATATTCTAAAAATATTATTAAATATCTTAAACTTTTATTTAATAGTAAGCACATCAACATGAAATCGATAGAATTAATTTCCGCACTTTGTGCTTTGCATAGAACATGCCCCACATTGGGGGCATGCAATGTTACTAGGCATGGTAAACAGTCTATCTAAATGAAAAGCATGCAATACCGAAGATTAAATACCCTTGTAGACCGGCGTTTATCTGTCGACTTATCTAAATTTTTGGTGCGTAGTTCAAAATGTTATCATCTTTTATATAAGCAAGTTTTCTTTTTGGTAGGTTTTCTAGCCGAATGTTTGGAATGTACAATTGGCACACATATCATGTGAACTTCGTCTGGATATCTGGGTAAAAGCACGTTTTTTTTGTTGTTGTTCCTATGGAAATTAATACTTAATGATCTCATGCGATGCATGTTGTCAACAACACTCAAAATTAGTATTAGCTCGTGCTGACTCGTGTCAACTCGTGTCACGCGCTCAACTCTAGCTGTGGCCAATAGCCACTCGCAATGGGAATGCTGTAAAAAGTTCCTAAAGTTCTTGCACATAGAAGACGAGCACCATTTGGGGGCCACAATGCTCAAGTGGTTGACACCCGTGAACCCCTGGCAAATGTGTCTAACAGCAAATGTAACGCTGCCATTAAACAACAACTATGAGAATGTTTGGCCCCAATGCACCACAACGACTCCCCGCTAACTCGCCACCGCCCCCTTACTTGGGCAAGTTCTATCGATGACAAAGTTTAGCCGATGAACTGTGAAATGCATTTTCCCCCGTTGAAACACACACGCAACAAACGACGACCACATAAACATGTCAAATGGGAGAAAGGGGGGCAGGCGTGGGGTGTGTGTGGCACGAGGAGAGAGAGAGGAGTGTAGGCAACATGAAATAAATTGAGCTGCCCGCAGAAAGTAAAGCGTCGCATCGCATTCGATAAAGATCTTGTTCAGTGAGTTGATTTTCGAATTAAGTCCGAGATTTCTTTGGATGGCACTTGCAATAGATTGACAAACTGACTGATTGACTGACTGACTGACTGACTGATTAAATGAATGTGTGTATGTGCATTGGGTTGCTTTATTGCATTGCCGAGTTCACATTTGGCATTTGTTTATACTTATTAAGCAGCTTTCGCAGCCGAGACAAATACACAGATACACAGGGGGCAACAGATACAAAGTCTTATCTGGCCCAAGTCTTTGGCAAACAGCGATCGTTGCTCGTTTCCTCTTCTTCTTTATTGTTATTATTATTATTTTTATTATTATTATTATTTTGTTTGTTTGCCTGTTTACTTAAGCTCGAATCTCGCAGCAATTGAGCAAACTTGCGGCTGCAACGACTTTGCGTATATGCTTGCCGTGAATCGAATCTTCTGAGAAACTGAGAAACACAGGCATGTGTAAATAGCAGTGCAAGTAGGTCTACACTCAGAAAAAAAATGTAGAAATTTAGAAAATGAGTAAACCTTGTCGTATGAGTAGAATTCTTAGTAAATACGAGGTGTGTTCAAAAAGTATCGCGAATTTTGAATTTTCGCGGGTTACGTATAATCGAATTTCGATTTTTTTGTAGCGTTATGTTGGTACTCATGTCTCTCACTTATGCCGACAAGCTCGGCCATTTTGAATGTTCACTTAATTGTTGACAGCTGCTTTGCTTGCACGTGTTTTGGATCGACTTCGATTTTTACCTATTCACCTGTGACTTTTTCTTGTTCCCTAAACTGAAGAGGCCCATGAAAGGACGACGTTACGCTACGCTTGACGAGATAAAGACGGGATCGAAGGAGGAGCTGAACAAGATAAAAAAAAATGAAAAACCGTTGGCACAAGTGTATAATATCTCATGGGGATTACTTTGAAGGGGACAAAATAGATATTCATGAATAAATAAATAATATCTGAAAAAACACAAAATTCGCGATACTTTTTGAACACACCTCGTACAATATTATTTGTTTTATAAATACAAAATAAATACTTTTCAATTTTAATTGAAATACGCTTATCAATTGTCCTTGTCCCCATTATCCTTGTGTTATCCTCTGCCGAGAATATGCCTCAGCTTGGTTAGCATTTGTAAACACGGAAATTTGATTGTAAACATTTTGGTGCCACATTTCCTTTGGCTAATTGCCAGCCGAGCCAACCCTCGTGCGGAGTGGTGAAGGGGGTTGGCTCAAGTTAGGCACCCTTCTTCTGCTTCTTCTTCTTCTTCTTCTTGCTGTTGTTTTTTTTTTGCTGAGCTTTTGCTCGAATTTCCGGTTTGTGTTGCTGTTGGGCCCCCTTATTGTTATCGATAAGTGCACTGCTGAGCAGCGTTTAAGGGTTGCAAATCACCCAGAAGGGTGCGTTAATGATATCTGCGATTCAGGGGCAAAGCAAGCGTCTCAGACTTGATGGGCGAAGTGGAGTTGTTGGCCCATTGAATGTGAATGTGTCCGCTTAACATGCCTAAACTCAATTAATTGCCTAGTTGGGCATTGCGAAAGTGCAACGCCCACCCTTGCCAGCAGCAGCAGCAGCAACAGCAGCTCAGTGCTCCAAGGGGGGGCATGCCACAAGAGATGCCACATTTCGCAAAAGCCAGCACAAGTTGAAGATTATTTACTCGCAAATATTTATGCGAATGTCAATTTTGCTTTTTACAGCTATTCATTACATTTTGGATCACTTTCAAAAGTAATCGATTATTATCGACACCTAACGATAGTCTAGATACAGTTGACTTATTTCGTTCTTTGATTTTCCTCTTTCTAATGATGAAAGCCAATCCTTAAGCAATAACATCTATCGCTTGCTTTTCTTAGCTATGCTATTTGTGTGGATAAATGTCGAAGCTTACCGATAACTTAGAAGTTCTCACTTAGAACGATTATCCTTTTTCTTATCTTACAACAAAAGCTTGCATGTTGCAAGTCAACCCTTAAGCTGCTAATATTGCTTAGAATAAATATTAGTTATCCTATGATGATAAGTGAATGATCAATTGACATAATTGATTGATCGATAATGGTATCAATGGAATTTTTATTGAATTAAAGCAATCATGAAACAAAAAAATCGCATCCTTTCCTGGCATGGCAAAAACCTTAGGTTTACTTTATTTATTTAATTAAATTTAAATTTAATTTTTCCATTTGAATGTAAACAAATCCTTTAGCAAATAATGCAAATTAATATATTAACTATTTAGTGTTGAGTTTAGTGCAAAAATTGAATAATTTAATGGAACTTTAATAATGTAAAGTAATTGTAAGTGGAACTATAAGTGTATTAGGCATAGTTAATAATAGTTTGGATTACCAATAATGCAATGTGGCAATTGCAACGAATGTGGCATCTGGCAGCACTGTGCAGCAATCGCTAGCAACCCCCAAACTAGACTAGTTGCAGCTACAAAGTTACAAGGCTGGCTGAGATTCGCATGGAGATTCCACCGTGTCCATGTTGGGCGCAGGCGCAGGCGCAGAGAGCGCAACTGGCACGCGGGTGTGTGTTGCCCAGTTACTGTTATCCTTCTGGCACAACGAGAGAGTGAGAACGAGCTGAGAAAGAGAGAGAGCGAGAGAGAGAGAGAGAGCGAGCGAGCGAGCTGAGAGAGCCCTAAAGTGGCCCATTAAAGTTTCGTGGGTTGTTCTTTTTTTTCTCCTTCTAATTTTTTTTTTTTTTTTGGATTTTCGTGTGTTTTGGGCATGTTTTGCTTGGATCCGTGCGCCGCTCTGTTCAGCTCCGTGGCTCGAATCGTGCTGAGGCTAAAACAAAAAAAAGAAAATAGAGAAAAGAAAATAGACATAGTTAAACATAAATATAAATACAAATAAATTAAGACGAACAAAACAATAAAGTGTGTTCAATTAACTCGGGGATTTTTCTTGTTGTTCGATGATTATAAACAAATCGATTTAAACTCAACAACAATCAACTTCAACTCAACTTGTGGCAAATTCTTGGTGCCCCATAAGATACAACAGATATACACACACACACACAGAGAATAAAACGCCAAACGCGCAACACAAATCAAATCAACACAACAGCCGTCATGTGTAAGTAGAGATGCAGGTGCACATATATCTTTATCTCTCTATATATATACATATGTATATATATATATATATATATATAAGTGGGTGTGTGTGTGCTCTTGTGTGTCAAGCAGCTTGCTTGTTGGCACTTGAGCTAAGCAGGCCCAGCAATTTGTTTGTTTTGCGCTAATGGGCAAATGGAGCTGCTGCTGCTGCTGCTGCTGCTGTTGCCACACAGCGGGTTGTATGTTGCAACATAGTCAACCAACCCCACCAACCAAACCAACTCTAACCAGTGCAATGCACTCAATTGAAGCTGCTAATGTGACGCTAATGTTTCTCGCAATGTTTTATCTTGTTTTGTTTTCTCTTGTGCACAGCGAAGACACCGTCATTTGACAAGGATCGGGATTACATTGGATTTGCCACGTTGCCGGAGCAGGTGCATCGGAAGTCGGTGAAGCGCGGTTTCGAATTCACGCTGATGGTTGTCGGCGAATCCGGTCTGGGCAAATCGACGCTGATCAACAGCCTATTCCTGGGCGATCTGTACAAGAATCGCCAGGTGCCCAACGTGGAGGAGCGCATCGAGAAGACAACGCGCGTCGAAAAGAAGACAATGGACATTGAGGAGCGAGGTGTCCGGCTGCGTCTAACCGTTGTCGATACGCCCGGCTTTGGGGATGCCGTCAACTGTGAGGACAGCTGGCGTGTGTGCACCCAATATATTGACGAACAGTTCCGTCAGTATTTCACCGATGAGAGCGGACTGAATCGACGCAATATACAGGACAATCGTGTCCACTGCTGTCTCTACTTTGTGCCGCCCTGGGGTCACAGGTGAGCTGAAGCTGAAGCTAAAGCTAAAGCCAAAGCTGAAACTAAATCCGAATCGTTAACTAATTGCATTTGCATTTGCATTGACAGCCTGCGGCAGATGGATTTGGATTTGATACGGCGATTGCATCGCAAGGTGAACATTGTGCTGGTCATTGGCAAGGCGGACTGCCTGAACAAGCAGGAGGTGCGCAAGCTGAAGGAGCGCATTCTCCAGGATCTCGAGGACAATCACATACAGCTGTATCAGTTTCCCGAATGTGACTCGGATGAGGATGATGATTTCAAGCAGCAGGATCGTGAACTGAAAGCTTCCATACCGTTTGCCGTTGTTGGTAGCAACACCATACTGGAGGTGGCCGGCAAGAAGGTGCGCGGCCGTCAATATCCCTGGGGCGTTGTCAATGTGGAGGATGCCGAGCACAGTGATTTCATCAAGCTGCGCACCTTTTTGATATCGACCCACATGCAGGACCTAAAGGACACCACACAGGTAACAATTCCCAAACTCCCTCTCTTTCTCTCTCAATGTCCCTCTTTCTCTCCATTGTTAGTTGTATATATTAAAATTTGGTTTTTGGTTACAGGATGTGCACTACGAGAACTTTCGGGCGCAGTGCATCTCACAGATATCGCAGCATGCGTTGCGTGAACGCGGCAAATTGAAGCGTGACTCGATTAGCTCAACGAACGGTTTCGATGCGGCCATTTCGGAAACGGATCGACTGCTGCTGCAGAAGGACGAGGAGATCCGTCGCATGCAGGACATGCTCACCCAAATGCAGGAGAAGCTCAAGCAGACGCATCTCATGGAGATGAAGAAGAACGACAGCGTCATCGATGTCTAAATGGTGGCCGGCCGGCGACTACTCTCTTTACCCAGTCGCGTGTTCAATTTTACACCTTGATAGACACCATAGTTATAACTATATATATGCATATATATATATATATATGTATATATATATATACATATATACACACACACACGCAACAGCAAACAACCACCAAAAAGTTATGTTTTTTTTTTTTTAATGTAGCACACTTACCAGTTAACCGAATTTGGTTCTTTTAAGCTTTTTCTAGTTGCAAAACTAATCCAGATAAAAAAAACAAAACAAGTAATTAAAAATAAGCGAACAACGAGCGATATTAGTGAATTTTTCAGCCAATTAAAGTTTTTCTTCTGTTTTTTTTTTTTGTAGTTTTAAATGATATACAACAAAAAAAAACGCACACAATTTGTAAAGGCGACTCTTAGCTGAGCATTGACCAAATTGTTATTCAATTTAGCCCCACCCCCAAAAAAGTAAGAAAATCGAACAATATGCATAACCCAATAGGGAAGGCCTCTAAACTTAGGTCCAGACGAATTCAACTCGCTTTCGGCTGAAATTCGCCAATTTTTTGTAATGTGAGCAAAGGAAAGAAAGAACACTTTTCAAATGTTGACCGTAGATATTTAATACAAATTTGACTTCAAAATAATGCATACAATAACAAAATATTATGTAATTTCTTATAACGATGAGACTACGCCATTAACTTAGCTGTTGGCTTAATAAATATGTAACTCCACAAAATCCACTAACAACAATACCAAAGTAAAAGGAGTTTAAGCAACTATAAAAACTACAGGACAAACTAACTAAACAAAACAGAACAGAACAGAACACAACAAGAGGCACACACAGATATAAACCCAATATGTAAGCGTAATTTATGTTTACTTCATATATATACATATATAAATATATATATATATTTATTATTATTATTTTTTATTATTTTTTTTTTTGTAATTTCTTGGTCAGAGTAAACAAGAGAAACAATTGGAAACGCATAAGCAGCTCCGAATTTGTTGAAACGAATTGTTAATGAATTTATTTTAAATTATTAGTTAAGCAACATACAACATAATAATTAAATTAAAATTATAGTGGAAAAATTATATACACATTATAATGATAAAATTAAAAAAAAAAAAACGAAAACAAAACAAAATCAACTATTTAAAATAAACTTAATTATGAAAATTTACCATTCATTTCAAATAGAATACTATTTGGGTCACCGATTTGGCAAAGAATGCATTATAAATAAAAATCTGTGTTTTTTGGAGATATCTCGATTCAGATTGCACAAAAAGCAACAAAGTCTTAAGTAAAGTAAAATATTTATTAAATTTAAATAATCAAATTAAATCGGGCGCTTACAGTAATATAAGAAATAAGCATATGTAATTCCAAATTGCAGAAAGACTTTAATAATTAAAAACTTCGAGACTAGTTACAGAAAGATGCGATTGGCTGCAACTTTCATTTACTCATTTTTTTCAATGTTTTTTCTTTTGTTTCTATTTCTGCCACAACCTGCGGAAGCAGTTGCTCAGCTCTGCACTGAAAACAGAAATTGCGGTATTATATTGAAAATGTTGTTCGATTATCACCAGGAATGAGAGCCATTATTAGAAACTTGATCACAATCCGGTTTCTGATTGTTGATTGATGGCGAATGACAATATTTTCATAGTTTGTGCTTCCTCCAAATATTTAATTAGTTCTAAATTCAAAATTCCCGCCAAAGTGTTTTGTAAAATTGTCGAGCACTGATTCCAAGCAATCGTTCAAGTCACGTACGAACTAGTAGTTCGATAATGAACTGCCAGAGATTAGCTGACAAATAAAAAAAATTTGTAAATTCAATCATTTTTAAATTGATGTCACGTTGTCTTAAAGCAAGAATATTTTATGAGATTTTATTAAAATTCAATATCACATGTATATAACTATTGTAGTAAAAAACAAATCAATTGAATAACATTCACATCTTTACACAGCTGATTTAACATCCATCACAAATTTGAATTGTGGCCTGTGAAACAGCAACTAGTTCGGAAGAGAATATGATATTCACAGGGTATTAACAGAAAAGAGCCAGTTCGCTAGAGCTCAAATCGTTAACTAGATACTAAGATACGCTCTTCGCGTGGTGAACACAACGCAAACTTATCAAAAATACCGCATGTTATATTTGATATTAAATGAAAAATACAAAAACAACTAATCCTACAGTGCGAGGTCAATTTGATACAATTTACATGGTTATTAATTATATTTATAGACAATCGAGAGGTGTTCCTAAGTCGTACAAGAAAACAAATATATTTGTTCGCCTTTGACGAATTATCTCGTAGTTATATTTTTCAGATACAGAATGTGCTTATGAGCGCACTATGAGTAATCATTTGTTTGCGTTTATTTGTTGCGATTAGATTGAATTTAAAATAAATTTCATTAAACAATTCATAAAATGAATGTATTTCAAAACTTAATCTTTCTTAGCTTGGAGGCTGTCTCATTATAGCGCTGTCGACTGGCAAAATACCAAAACACCGAAATACCAACATAAAAAATACTGAAATAAACATATATAGTGTATATATGTATGTATGTATTTATGTGGCTACAGCAAGCAAGCCAGCCAGCGAGCAGGCAGTGAGAGTGAGCGAGGAGACGACGAAGACGGCTCGTCAAGAGTTACGCACTGAGTATGTGGTGGCGGCGGATAACGGCGAACGGACCCTAAAAACAACAGTGTGCGTGTGCGTGTGTGTGTTTTGCTCTTTATTTTCATTTGTAACAACAAATATAGTGGTTAATTCATAATTATCTTGTGAAAATCACAAACTGCAAATAACGAGTGCAGTCTTTCGTGTGAGTGCAATTCTTTCCCAAATATAATCACATTAAGTGTGAAAATGTTGAACTGAACTGAAATATCAGCCAGCAAACCAAAGCAGCAGCAATAAATTTGCATGCATCCAACTCTGTCTCATATCCATTTGGGAGGAGAAGCATTGAATTCAGCTGAAAATCAAAATCAACAATTATAAGTAATTACAACTACAACGATGTATAACTGTTAAAGTAGTAGCAGCGCCAGCAGAGCAGCGACAGAGCAGCAACCACGGTCGTTTAGCAGCCAGCAGCACCAAGAAGACGACGACGAAGAGCAAGACGACAAGTAAAACAACAATAAAGCTGGCCATATTCATACAAAAAAATATATATATTGGGAAAAAAAACAGCATGTTGTGAGCTAATCAGAATCAGTGGTAGACAAGTAGAAGTTTTTTTTTTCAAGTAATATTATTGGTGAACGGTAATGTTATTATCAATGAATGTTAACTAAAATAAGTGAAAATATTGCAATTGAAATTATATGTTATATTTATAAAAATACGCCAAGCCAAAGCGACGCAGTCGTCGCAGTCAGCGTCGCAGTCGACGTCGTCTCGTGGTGTCAACGTCAACTCCAACCGCGCCGCTTGCTGCTCGCTCGTATGTGGGTGTGTGTATGAGTGTGTATGTGTGGGGCCAGCAAAGGTAAACTGCTGTTCTGTTAAAAAGACGACTCCTGCCGGCAGTCCCGTTATTATTGCACTTCGTCCAAAACTATGCGCTTGTCATGTTTTGTTAATTCGTGTCGAAGCACGCAAGATGAAACACGATGTGCACGTGACACGACTCAATATAGCAACTAGAAAATAGGGAAACAAATCAAATGAGTTTAATATATGTTGATATTGAAATTGGTATAGAAAATTGTAAGATTCTATTGTGGAAAATTGTATATTTGTTAAGCATGCTTTAAAATATTCAAAACTTTTAAGCAAATAAAGCATCAACGAAAAAAAGAATAAACTAAATAATTGCATTAAACTTTTTTTGTCCACAAACTCCACAAACTGTGTCACGACAAGTTGCTAAAATCCAAAGCCCACCCATCTCTACCTGTGTGCGTGTGTATGTGTGCCTGAGTGTGTTGTTTTACTGAAAAGTCGCGTACGGTTAAAATAGATAAATAGCTGAGAATCCAAATCTAATCGTGAGTAGTTTGAGTTGCCCGCTTAGCAATTACAAGCCGTTTCCGCTTTCCGCCGTTTGTTGTGCTGAATTTCGAATATTGATTCCATCCTTTTATGCACTCATTTATCGCAGCTGAGCAGTGCTGCTTTAATCAAACTGTAAATCAAACCCAAACAGCAGTAGTAACAAAAACAAAAACAGTGAGCAAATCAAAAGAAAAAAGAAAACATCAAAACGCAACGAAAAAACAATACCAACCAACCAACAATAACAGGAAGAGGAAGAAGAAGAAGAGAAAAATGACGGACTATGTGGAGCTGTTAAACAGAATGTCGAGCACATTTAACAGCGATTGCGCCACCAGCACCGCCGAGGGCGGCACTCTGCTCAATATGGATCTGGCCGAGGATAAAACTGTCAAGTGGCGCAATTTGGCCAACAATCAGTTCGCCTGCAAGGATAAGGATAAGAAGCAATGCACCCTCGAAATGCAACAGAAGCAACAGGAGGAGCAGCAGCAGCAGCAGATTCTCGTCGCTGCTGGTGGCGTCAAATGCGAAACGGAAGCTGCAACGGTTTCCGAGCAGAAGCTGCTGCCTCAAGGCCAAAGTCAAAGTCGGGACAACAACAGCAACAATAACAACAGCAGCAATGCTGATGGCGATGCAGAAATACTACAAATAGCGGGAGCAGAAAAAATACAAGCAGCGACGTCAAGCGCTGCTGCTGCGATGGTAGCCGACAATGGAAACGACGATGACGTTGACGTTTCCGAGAGCGCCGTGGAAGCAGTAGCAGAAGCTGCAGCGGCAACAACAGCAACTGCAGATGAAGAGAGAGAAGAAGATGCTGAAAGAGCAGCAGCAGCAGCATCAACAGTCAAGTTAGAGCAGGAAGCATGCAAAACTGCAGAAATAGCAGTTGGCGACGAGCTGGCAACGCCGTCGTCTGTGCAAATTTCAACAGCAGCTGCGACAGGTGCAGCACCAATAACAGCAACAGCAGCAACAACAACAGCAACAGCGGAAGGCATTAAGACTGAAAGAGTGATGGAAACGGCAAACGCAACACCCAAAGAGGAACTGGATGAGGAGCAGCAGTCGCAGCCGCTGCCGCAGCCGCAGGAGCTAACGCCGACTGCGCCGCGCGAGCAAAAGGCAAGCACAGAAGCGGCGACAGAGGCAGCGGCAGTGACAGCGACAGAGGCAGCGACAGAGACAGCGACAGAATCAACACAAGAAGCCGAGGTCACATCGGTTTCAGTAGCAGCATCGGCATCGGCATTAGCATCGGCATCGGGAACGGCATCCCCAGCAGCGCCAGTCGCTCCACTTGTTGTCAACTCTGCTGGTAATAGCAGCGACGCTGACGCTGACGCAACAGATTCGACATCGATGAATGCTCCGGCAAGCAGCGATGATGTCGCAGCGCCAATAGCAGCAAAAGCAACAACAACAACACAACAACAACAAGCACAAGTGAGTGCTGATAAAAACGTAAGTGTATTCGTGTATACATGTGTGTAAATGTGCGCGTGTGCTTTTTGCATGCATGCGTATGTATATGCTCATGTGTGAGTGTCGAATTCGAATCAGTGTTTGCAGCTTGCTTGAATTACTTACTCTTGTTCTGCCTACAAATAAAATATTGGGCAGCACTAGCAACTAGTTTATTGAAAAGGGATTCATGTAGAGAAAGAATGCAAAATCGGCAAAAAAAAACAATGCGAGAAAGAAAGAGCGAGCCACAAAGTGAGAGAGAGACAGAGTAAGAAAGAGAGAAAGAGCTATAAAATCGTAATTTGCTTCATTGGTCTAAGCAGAGTTGATGAAAAGTATGTTTAAAATATTATTCGATGTGATACACACACATACACATACATGTGTGTGTGTGTGTATATATATGTTTATACATGCACACATTTGTACCAGAAAGTTTGCCCATAGTCTGAAAATGAATGTGAAATGAAAATGGCAGCAAGTCAATTGTAGGAACTTAAACAGCTTAAATGCAAAGCGAAAATCAAAGTATAATGAAACTGTAAATTAATAGGTACGGTTTATCAGCTTGTTGTTAGCCATGTCGGAAACTTAAACTCGCAATCATATTAATGAGGGGTCATAAAATCAAGCATTCCACGAAGCTAACTTATTTAACATAGCAAATGTATCCTAATGGAAAGGAAAACCTTATAGGAGAGGTCATAGTCTATATATATGTATATATTACATATATATATATTTATTTTGAGTTATCAATTATGGATCAAGTGATGAATATCAAATTAGAAGTTGGTTGAAATCACCTATTTGATTACGTGCTGCATTATTTCAAGTTTAAAATGAGGCAAACTTTCAATTTGCATAATATATGTATATATTGTGTGCTATGTGTGTGTACCTATAATACAGTGGACGTTCGCTAAAGTGTACAGCTGTACATGTTTATGGGCTGTAATTTTGTTCGTTTGGGTAAACAATCTCCAATATTATTTATTTTTATTTGCCAGGCATTAAAGCAACGAGCAAAAGAAATGTGTCGTTGTCTTCTTCTTATCATTCTTCTGCACCTTCTACGGTTTTTGAACCAGTTTCGTAGGCTGCTTTTAAACAGGTATTTGGTATTTGGCTAGAAATCATAAGGCCGACAATATTAACACATATTCTCCGATCTAAATCGAATTTACTATTATGTCCATTGAAATATATATTTCAGCACTTAAACGAATAATAATGCAAATCGTATATATATCTCTGATTCCTTGGTTCCACAATATATAAATAATCAAGAATTGCATTAAGTTTTCCAATTAGTAAATGCAAATTTTTTATCAATTTTTTTGTTAGTCAGAAAATAAGGCAATTATCAATTATCGATTGACTACTGTACTAGTTGGATTTGTTTTCCTAGAAATTGAAATACATAAATCGTTTGGCGTATTTCGACAACTAGTTGGGTTTATGAGTTTGTCTTGATTAATTGGCGTTCACCTTGGTGAGTATCTACTGTGCTCGCATTGACTGTTGCAAGTTTGTTGCTGCAGGTGTGGTAGGTGTAGCAGTATCCTTTATATCCCCGGTATATATACAGTGTGCTATATAATTACAACTCTTGCGCCCTCTTCCTCTTCCTCCTCTCTCTCGCTCACGCTCTCTCTCTCTCTCTGTCTCTCTCTCTCTCTCTGTCTCTCTCTCTCTCTCTCTCTCTCTCTCGCTCTCTCGCTCTCTCTCTCTCTCTCGTCTCTCTCTCTCTCGCTCTCTCTCTCTCTCTCTCTCTCTCTCTGTCTCTCTCTCTCTCTCTCTCGCTCTCTCTCTCTCTCTCGCTCTCTCTCTCTCTCGCTCTCTCTCTCTCTCTCTCTCTCTCTGTCTCTCTCTCTGTCTCTCTCTCTCTCTCTCTCTCTCTCCCTCTCTCTGTCTCTCTCTCCCTCTCTCTGTCTCTCTCTCTCTCTCTCTCTCTCTCTCTCTCTCTCTCTCTCTCTCTCTCTCTCTCTCTCTCTCTGTTGCCACAATTGCCCCCTGCCCTGTTGTTGGCCTTGTTGGCTAGCCAAGTGTTTGGGAAGACGTGTTGCCAGGGCAACCTGTCGAGTGGCCGAGGGAACGAGAGTGGTTAGCCTAGCAGCTGCACATAGATTCGTATTTCAATTGGTTTTAACCCCGTTTAGACAGACAGACAGACAGTCAGTCAGACAGACGGACAGACGGACAGATAGGCCAGTCCGTTGTTTATTAACGATAATTTGACATAAATTTTGAATGCGATTCACGAATGGACGAAAGGCAAGTTGCAAGTTGCAATTCTTTTTTGCTTTTGGGGTTTGTTGAGTCCAATTGAATGTTTTCATTGAATTCGACTGTGCCTCCTCTGCTGCCTCATTCGCAAAGAGCTGTGCGGTGGCATCCATCATCATCTGGTGTGGAGTCACCTGTTGTCCAGACTCTCAAATGAATTGGCAATCTACGTGTGACTCAATGCAGGTTGTTCTTTTGCAGGAGCAGAATGGTGCCGGCAGCACGCGTCGCTTGCGTCGCACACCCCGCCCCACAGACACGCCCACATTCTGCATGCCGGATGAGCTGACGCCGCAGGATCAGGAGCAGGAGCAAGAGCAGGTGGCGGTGGCGGCAGCGGATGCGGAAGCGGAAGCCAGCGAGGAGCAACAAAAAATACCAATGGAGAACAATGGCGAAACGGCGACCGATGTGAAAAAGGAGCCAGAAAAATCGCCGGGCGACATTGAACCGACCTCAAATGCGCTGCCAGCACCGAAACGCGGACGCGGACGTGCCAAAAAGATCAAACCCGATACGCTGGATGCTGCAACTGTGGAAGCAACAGCAGCAGCAGCAGCAGCATCAATAGTTGCCGATGGAGGACAGGAGGAGATGATGACGACAACGACAACGACAACGTCGCCACAACCAGCACCAGTGGAGCGCAAAGTGGGCCGCAAGCGCAAACTGGTCGAGGAGGAGCTGCAGCAGCAATTGATAACAACGGATTTGAGTGCTGCAACTGTTGTTGTTAAAACCGAACAGGATGTGGAAGATGCTGCCACAGCCACTGTGGCTGCTGTAGCGCCAAGCGGACCAGATGCTGCCAAGCGAATGCGACGCAGTGTGCGTCTGGGCAATCGCCTGGACAACGTGCACCACGCCATCGACGAGATCAAAACGGAGCCACTGCTTCTCGCCAGTGAGCAGGCGACAACAGCTGCTGCTGCTGATCAATTGGCCGCCGTGGCGGTGGCCGCCGTCATGCTGGATGAGAAGACGCCACCGAAGAAGCGCGGCCGCAAGGCCAAAATAGTGGCGCCGCCAAACCGTGCCACCGATGCAAGTGGCCAAGCCTTGCCACATTTGCTGGTGGCAGCAACAAGCAATAGTGGCAGCTGTCCACTGGCCATGGCCTATGGCAATAAGCGCTCTGCAGCAGCAGCGACGCCATTGTCAATGGCAGCAGCCATGGCAGCATCAGGATCAGCATCAGCTTCAGCTGCAACAGCAACAACATCGAGCAGCGGAGCTGCTGGGGATCAGTTGCAGTTGCCCAAGCGCTCCAAGCGTCGCATCAAGCCCACAACCAAAATACTCGAGAACGATGAGCTGCGCTGCGAGTTCGAGACGAAGCACATCGAGCGCATGACCCACTGGGAGGCGGCCGAGGGCGATGCCACCCACTACGAGTCACCGTTGCAGCCGGGCAGCGGTGGCGGTGGCGGTTCCAATTCATCGACATCCCGGCAGAAGAGCGAGAAATCGGATGGGGGCAGCGGTATGGAGCAGCAGCAGCAACATCATCCGGCCGGCACCAGTTCCATCAAGAAGCGACTGTTCTCCAAGTCACAGCGCGACATTGACAATTCGGGGGCAGCGCTGCTGGCGCAGAGTCAGGTGCGTCCCTGTCCCGATCTGGAGCAATTCCTGAGCGACATCAAGTTGGCCAAACTGGTGACCGGCAATCGTTCGCCGGAGGAGCGTAAAATGAACAAGAAGCAGCTGCGCAAACTGGCCAAACAAAAGGAGAAGCATCTCAAGCATTTGGGCCTCAGGCGCAACAACAGCGAGGAGGCCAGCGGCAACGATAGCTCCAACACGGACAACGAGGAGTTTGTGCCAGCGACGCCCGTTCAAGTGGGCAAGCCCAGCGTCACGTTGCGTCTCCGCAACGCCAGCAAGGAGGCGAACACCAGTCTCCACCAGCAGTCAGTCGCTGGCAGTCTCAAGCAACAGCTGGCTCTACCACCGCCGCCTCCACCACCCGCTGCTGCTGCTGCAGCTGCGCCAACCAAACTGTCGCGCCGCGTTGCTGCGCGCAATAATAGCGCCGCCGCAGCAGCAGCAGCAGCAACATCCACAATTGCAACGCTGGAGCATGGACAGCTGCACACGCTGAATAGCGTCATTCTGTCCAATGCCAGAGATGCCATAGCCAGCACATCTTCAGCCGCTGCTGCTGCGGCAGCTGCTGCAGCAACTGCAGCATCATCATCATCATCGTCTGTGAAATTCATTTGCCTGTGCCAGAAGAGCTCGCAGTATTATGCGAGAAATGCACCGGACGCGTCCTACTGCTGTGCGATCGATAACATCGATGAGCAGAAGATCGGCTGCTGCAACGAGCTGGCTGCCGATGTGCACAATCTGTTGCGTCCCAGCCAGCGTGTCGGCTACATGATCCTCTGCGATGAGCACAAGAAGCGGCTCCAGGCGCACAACTGTTGCGCCGGCTGCGGCATCTTTTGCACCCAGGTGAGTCAACACTGAGAACTCTCTGTTGGCTTAACTGAATCCTTTCGTATTGCATTGCAGGGCAAATTTGTGCTGTGCAACAGGCAGCACTTCTTTCATCCGGATTGCGCTCAGCGCTTCATCCTCAACAGTCCCTATGATGCACAACAACAGCAGCAACAGGCTGCTCTTCATGCTGGCAGCAGCAGCAGCGGCAGCAGCTATGCCAGTCCACTGCTAGTTCTCAAGTGCCCGCACTGCGGCGTGGACACACCGGAGCGCACCTCAACGGTGACCATGAAATGCCAAACGTTGCCTGTCTTTCTGCCCGCTCAGAAGACCAAAATGTAAGTGTTTATTTCTTGTGTCTTTGTTTATTCAATTGGTGCTCACCTTCTCCTTCTCCTTTTCCTGCTGCTGCAGCAAACCTGCCAGGCTGACTACTTCGTCGCATCTGACACAATTTGCCAATGCCGCCGGCAGCACGAAACTAGCCAGCGGCGGCAGCGGCAGCTCCGCGGCAGCCAAGGCGGCAACTGCTGCACGTGGCAAGGCGGCGGTCAAATCGAATGGTGGAACACGCCAAGGCGCCAAGGCAGCTGCAACTGCTACTGCTACTGCTGCTGCTGCTGCTGCTGCAGCTGGTGGTGGTGGTGGCAATGTCAATGCCAATGCTGCTGCTGCTGCTGCTGCTGGACAGTCGCTGAACACAATCAACTTTGAGCAATTGATACCAGAGTCCGTGATGAATGTGGTGCTGCGCGATCGGATTGTCTCGTCCAGCGGTCGGGTCACAACCGAGTTCAACTCGCGCGACATGTACTACGCCGTGCAGAACGATGATCTGGAGCGCGTCGCCGAGATACTGGGTAAGCCTTAGCCCCCCACTTCACAGTTTAAGCTCAACCAAACCTTAAATCTTTCTCTCTCTTTCTCTCTCTCTCTCTCTCTCGCTCTCTGTGTGCGTGTCGCAGCTGCTGACTATGATGTGTTGACGCGGATGCGTGAATACCTAAATGGTACCTGCCTGCATCTGGTTGCCCATTCGGGGACCCTGCAAATGGCCTATCTGCTGCTCTGCAAGGGCGCCAGCTCCCAGGACTTTGTCAACATTGTTGACAGTGAATTGCGTACGGCTCTCATGTGCGCCGTGATGAATGACAAATGCGATATGCTTAATTTATTCATGCAGTGCGGTGCCGATGTTGCCATCAAGGTGCGTCTTGGGTAAACCCCATCCCGCTCGCTTGCTCGATCGCCCGATTGTAATTGATATGTTTAAATGTGTTACTTATTTGCACAGGGCCCCGATGGCATGACCAGTCTGCATATTGCCGCCAAACTGGGCAACATCGATGCGGCTCAACTGATTGTGGACAGTTTTCGCGCCTCCCGCAACATTGCCAATTTTCTGAGTTTCATCAATGCCCAGGATGAGGGCGGCTGGACGTCAATGGTCTGGGCCGCCGAGCTTGGGCACACGGATATTGTGAGGTAAGTAATTGTATATATACGAGGTGTGTTCAAAAAGTATCGCGAATTTTGTGTTTAACCCGCGAAAATTCAAAATTCGCGATACTTTTTGAACACATCTCGTATAAATACTATATACGAGGTGTGTTCAAAAAGTATCGCGAATTTTGAATTTTCGCGGGTTACGTACGAGTACACACCTGCACAGTAAAATATGTTGTTTTTAGTCAGCTTAATATAGAATCAACCCTTTACATTTAGGTTGGCTAACGTTTCGTTTAGCATCGTTTAGCATCTGGTTTTCATTATTCCAGATAATATTATGTCAACTCTGATCAGTGCCAGTCCTAATGAACCAATGCAAAGTTTTTGCCTAACTTTAAATTTGCTGTTTTGAATTTTACTGGATATTTTACTAGCAATTTTTGCTGCCACTAATCACCATTGGGCAGTTGGTGTTGAGGCTATAACATTCCCAATTTCGCTTGATGACTCAAAGGAATCACTCTTAGCCATTAACACCATACGTTTATCGGTTGCTGATGCAGTTTCCTTGAATCCTGCACGATTTTTAATGTTTTCTTCTGACTTAAGAGCATGAAAGTTTTCTCAGACCTTTTAATTGATGTTGTCGCTATGCAATTGTTAATATACGAGTATTCCTTGATCTTAGAGCTTATGCTCTTCTTATTTGGTAGCTCAGTTAAGGCCTTATTGTAAATCTTAAATTCACACACCTATTTGAATGTCCAGGTGTATTATATATACGATATATATACGAAAGAGTTACTTTAACGATTTTGTGCCTAACATTGTTGCAGCCTGCTACTCAATCATGGCGCCGATCCCAATATATGCGACAATGACAACAACACGGTGCTGCACTGGTCGACGCTGCACAACGACGGGCTGGACACGATAACGGTACTTCTGCAGGCGGGCGCCGATTGTAATGTGCAGAATGTTGAGGGCGATACACCGCTGTAAGTCTACTTCGCATCTCCATTGAGATGGCAAATGAGAAATGTACTTAAATCGATTCCGTTTAGACACATTGCCTGCCGCCACTCGGTGACGCGCATGTGCATCGCATTGATTGCGAACGGCGCCGATCTGATGATCAAGAACAGGGCCGAGCAGCTGCCCTTCGATTGCATACCCAACGAGGAATCCGAGTGTGGCCGAACCGTCGGCTTCAACATGCAGATGCGCAGCTTCCGGCCATTGGGTCTGCGCACCCGTGTCGTCTGTGCGGATGCCTCAAATGGACGCGAATCGCGTCCCATACAGGCGGTGCGCAACGAGCTGACCATGTCGGAGCATGAGGATGAGGCCGATGCGCTAATGTGGCCGGACTTCAAGTACATTACCAAGTGTATAATACTGCAGAATTCGGTGCAGATCGATAGTCGGGTGTCGCAGATGCGCATCTGCTCGTGCCTGGACAGCTGCAGCAGCGATCAGTGCCAATGCAATGGCGCCTCCTCGCAGAACTGGTATACGGCAGAGAGTCGACTCAACTGCGATTTCAACTACGATGATCCGGCCGTCATATTCGAATGCAACGATGTCTGCGGCTGCAATCAGGTTTGACATCAATTTATTTGTAATTCGAATCACATCAAATTCTAATCCCTTTCCCCGCTCCAATTCAAGCTGTCGTGCAAGAATCGGGTGGTGCAGAATGGCACACGGACACCGCTGCAGATTGTCGAGTGTGAGGAGGCAGCCAAGGGCTGGGGCGTACGTGCGCTGGCCAATGTGCCCAAGGGCACTTTTGTGGCAAGCTATACGGGCGAAATACTCACCGAACCGGAGGCACATCGACGCACCGATGACAGCTACTACTTTGATTTGGACAACGGGCACTGCATCGATGCCAATTATTATGGCAATATCAGTCGCTTCTTCAATCACTCGTGCGATCCCAATATCCTGCCCGTGCGCGTCTTCTATGAGCATCAGGATTATCGCTTTCCAAAAATTGCATTCTTTGCCTGTCGTGACATCGATGCGGGCGAGGAGATCTGGTAAGATCCCAGCCACCCCACCGCGCTACTCTTTAGTAATCCAATTTCATTAATTACAATTCCATTTACAGCTATGATTATGGCGAAAAGTTTTGGCGCTCCGAACAACGTTCGAGCGGCGGTGGTTGCAAGTGCCTCACGGCTGCCTGTAAATATGCCCAGCAGTCGCCCAGCTCGAATGCATCGCCAACGGCAACAGTCGAGGCGGAGGCGGAGGCGGAGGAGGAGCCGGTGGCGGCTGTGCTTGCAGCGTCGCAATAGATCAATGATCCATAACCACCCCATCGAGGCGAGCACACAATAGAGAGACAGCGACAGCGATAGCGACGTTGACAGAGACAGACACAGAGACAGCAAACGACAATGACTCTCTTGGCCAGGCCAAACTGGCAAGCATCACAGACAAAAAAAGAGCGCCATATTATACAAACACATATACAGCAAACACACATAACAACCAACACATAACATAGATAATCGAAATCAAAATCAAAATCAAAGCCAACAGCAACAACAACAACAACAAATAACGATGACAACAACTGAGAGAGAGCGAGACAGAGAGGTTTGTTCGTTGTTGGTCTTCGACTGCCAAATGTTTCACGGTTTTTTTTTTTATTATTATTGTAATTATTATTATTATTATTATCATTTTAGTTACCGTTTCTACACGCAGTTATTTGTATATGTAAATATCATAATGTTTGTTTTTATGAGATAATAATGTGTTTATAATACATATTTTTTTTTTAACATTATATATATATATATATATATATATATATATACTTGTACGTTAGGCTGCGTGTCGCATTGTGCAATACAAAATGTTTTAAAATATACAGATACGTATCCATACACATACATAGATAGCCCACAAATATGGGTAACTACTTATATACAGACACACACACACATACACATATATATATGTATATATATATATATATATTATTGAATCAATTTTTTTTCCATGTGTCTGTGTATCTGATGCATGTGTGTAAAAGCTAAACTTAGTGCAGCGCAAGCCATAGATGTATATATATATTATAGGTGTATATATATACGCAACATGCATGTATTTCAAATGTATTTTCCATCTATGTGCGTTCGAGGAAAAGGCAAACTGAGAGTTTGTATCTAGTCATAGGAGATAATATACATACAAAAAGATATGTGTATTTCTGAATACATAGTTTTTGTTTTTTTTTGTATTGTTCAACGTTATCTGCGACAGAGCGTTAACAATAACAACAACCAACAAACAATAGCGACAACAAGAACAACAACAGCACTCACACCTACAACACACACACACTCGCACACGAAACACACACACAATTGTGAATTAAACAATAAATATAACTTGTTTTCAACTAAGTTACGCATAATCCGTATACAAAAAAATATGCACTTTTTTTGTTGGCATTTCTAGCAAAATTCGTTTTTATTTTTTTAGACCGAATTCAAAAGCAAATGAAAAATTATATATAATCAATTAGCTAACTAAATCAAAATAAATATGATAATGTGTGCTTGCGTTGGGTCAAAGTACTGATAGTCGTTAGAGTATGTATTTTAGCCATTAAAAGATACTCACACACACACACACACACACACACACACACACACACACACACACACACACACACACACACACACACACACACACACACACACTCACTCACACACACACGCACACACACACACACACGCACACACACACACACACACACAGACATAGACACGCAGACCGAGAGACGCACACATTTAGAGCCACAAACTGGTTTTGAAAGCATTATTATTGTGAATGTGCCGTTGTTGCCTATTGGAACATTTTGCAAAGCTTACTTTTATAGTTTAAACTTTAAACAGCAAAGCGAATCGACTGCAAATGCAAACAGTAACGGTCCCTGTGCTACAGTTACAGTTACTGTCTGTTGTTGCAACAAAAACTGCAACTGCTATCGACCGAATTTAGCTTTGCGCTCGAAAGCCATAAGTGCCTGACAAGCTTTCAAAGAAACCCCCTTCCAACCGCCCCCTCCACACACACACACCAATCCATATAGTATATATAGGGTCAATATGGCTAGGCCTGATACTACAGGAAGCAAAAGAGAATACAGTAGATTGGCTGCAACGGATTTTGAGATGCAACATCATCTTATACTTAATTTCAGTTCCAATCATATCCCTGCGTCTAACGAATCACATCCTCAGCTAGTAAGAAGTTAGTGGTAATTAATTATAAAAACGTACAGATGAATATACAGTTATAGATGTTGGTCGAAGACTGCGCTTATGCGAGGCCTTCTAACTTAAATGTGTATTATGTAAATGTTTGTATGTATGTTTATACTAGGAATACGTAAATATAAGTTATCAATGCTGAAATATTATAATACAATAATACACGTTAACACAAAACCTACTCACACACATTCAGCCCTTAAAGCAGAATAATTTTACGATATATTGCATACACACACAAACACATTTATATATATATATATATATATATATAGATGTCATATGTAAATATAAATATATATTTTTTTTATTGGTCTAACTTCAATATGAAGGAATAGACGATCTGTAACACGAACATCACCGCATTGAGATTTGCTGTGTTCCTAGAGTTCACTTAAGCTGTATATAAAATAGATATGTATACTACATATGTATTTAGTGTTTAGAGACTAGAGCCTGAGGTCAAACTAGAATGGACAAGTAACGGAGCATTTATTGCGCTCCCACTTGCACTGGTCTTTGGGGCTGCATTTTCTATACGTCATTTGTGTACCATTTAAGCAACATTTACATATATAGAACGGTTTCGAAGCACGACATTATAAAACTAAGTAGTCACCCTCAAGTCTTTATTGTTATCGGTCTGCGATTATTGTTTTGTTTTTCATTATTTTTTATTTTTATTTTTTTTGTTTATGAACAAGTTCACTTTTATATATATTTCTATTGTTCTAGTAGTTTACTATATGGATTAGTTGAAATTTAAACCAATAATGTTTAACCTAAGTCACCGAGATATTGAATCAAATAAATTGTAATACATGCAAACGAAATTAATCTGTCTGCGTTCATTTACAAATTCCATCTTAAAACAAACATTCAAACTGTTGGCGCCATAACTGCCAATGCAACAATGCGTTTAGTGTTGCTTGTGATTTATTTTTCGCCATCAGCTGTAGCAACATAGAAATCTGGCCACACTGTGTCGCCAATTGTATGTTTTGTAATTTTGAGGTTGGTTCTGATACATTTGTTTAACAATTCATATTTTGTAACATATTTGAAACTAATTAACAGACAGGTGTACTGTTCAACTAGCCAAGAGTGCATTGACTGCGAGTACTCATTGGTGCGCCTCTTCATGCAACTATAACACATCTTAAGTAATTAGCAACAGCATCGGCATCGACACCGACACCAAAACAATCCACTGCCGGAATGAGTTTTCCTGACAAAGCGGAGCGCGCCAAGTGCTGGTCGACACGTGATGATTACTGGAAGTGTCTAGACGACAATGCGCCCAAGCACAGCTCAACGAGCGGTGAAAAGGTGCCAAATGCCTGCCAGAAAATGCGCAAGGCGTTCGAGCAATCATGTCCCGGACAGTGGGTAAAACACTTTGACCGCAAGCGCACATACGAGCAGTTTAAGGAAAAAATGGCATCTGGGTATGACCCGCTGGAATCCACCAAGGCTCAAGATTCACCCAAATGAGTAGGCGAAGAAGTGAAGGTTCAAAATGTTTTTACGCTGTTATCTTTTTTTTTATTGCTGTAGTGTAGTGTAAATAAAACATAAGCATTAGCATTATGACTACGCTAACTGTTGTCTATTAATTATACACATTATATACATATTTGTATTTGTATTTGTATTTCTTTACAAATGGAATTTGAAATTTAAAATATTCGCCAGTGTGTACGCATGCAAGTGTTTTTCACACATAAATTGCACTAAAAATGCTCATAAACCTTTCGCTCGAAAATATACGTATATACATTTAGATTGCCACTACACCTGCAGGTTTTAAATCAAAATTTCCGTTGAAATGTGCCAAACATGGTAAAAAACCGCCTTGAATATTGCAGTTGCGCCCGCCAGTGTATACACATGTAATTAGTTTTGTGTATTTAAAATGTGCTAAAAATTGCTTAAAAGCCTTGAGCTCGAAAACGGCCAAACTCATAGAGCACTTTTGATTGCTATACTTATTATTAAACAATTTAATTGAAAGTGGCAAGTGCTGCGTGACACTCACATTATATAAATGTCGCCATGAATCCGATAACGTTTGGCGTTTTAACAGGTAAGCAAATAGTGTTGACTCTGCTGCGTATATTTATATTAATTAATTGTTTGATGTTTCAGTTAGTGACAGCTGTTTCCAGGATCCTGCCAAGGATAAGAGCGGGCCACGTCTGGTGGCTCTGATACGCGACTCCTTTGATAATGCGCAGGTGGTTATCAGTGTGCTGCCCGACGAGCGCGATCTCATACAGCGCGAGCTGCGCAAATGGATTGATCGCAGCGATGTGGGCATCATTATAACGACGGGCGGCACCGGCTTTGCGCCGCGCGATGTCACGCCGGAGGCAACAAAGCCACTGCTCGATAAGGAGTGCAATCAGCTGAGCCTAGTCATTGCCCTGGCCTCGCTGCAGAAGACCAAGTACGCGGCATTGTCGCGCGGCCTCTGCGGCATCGCAGACAATACGCTGGTGCTCAACTTCCCGGGCAGCGAGAAGGCCGTGGCTGAGTGCTTCGAGGCGGTACGTGATCTGCTGCCCCACGCCCTGCATCTGATCCGTGACAATGTTGCCCTCGTGCAGCGCACGCACGCTGAAGTCCAGGGCACCACTGCGTTGCCCAGAGTGCCCAACGTGCTCAAGCGAGATCACGTCTGTCCGCACAAGACGGGCGCTGGTGACGATGTGGATCGCAATTCGCCGTTTCCCATGTTGCCGGTGCTCCAGGCCCTGAACACCATTCTGAGCGTGGTGCAGCGCAATAGCAATGTGGAGCAACAGCTGCGCACACTTGTGTCGCCGGTCAACATACCCCCATTTCGTGCATCTATCAAGGATGGCTACGCAATGAAGTCCACTGGGTTTTCGGGAACCAAACGTGTCTTAGATTGCATTGCCGCCGGCGATAAGGTAAGGATTTGCTAGTTGCTGTTGCTATTGTTTATGAAATTGAAGATTTTGATCTCTTAACAATGCCTGATGCAGGTTAGCACACATCCACTGCAGGAGGATGAGTGCTTCAAGATCAATACGGGCGCACCGCTGCCGGAGAATGCAGACTGTGTGGTGCAGGTGGAGGACACAAAGCTCTTGAAGCGTGACAAATATGGCGAAGAAAGTCTGGTCGAGATTCTGGTTGAGCCCAAGGCGGGCCAGGATGTGCGGTGAGTTGCCCTGATAAACGAATAACAACTGCATTTATATTCAAATAGCTATAATCCATCACAGATCTATTGGTTACGATATGCGCGTGGGCGATCCAGTGTTTCCCGCCGTCGACTGTTCACCGGTTGTCATCAAATCCTTACTGGCTTCCGTTGGCAGCCAGCTGCCGCAGCGCAAGCCAAAAGTGGCCATCATCTCGACGGGCAGCGAACTGCTGGCACCGCACCAGCCATCAGCCGCTGGCAAAATCTATGACTCGAATACAACCATGCTGGAGGAGCTGCTGCTCTACTTTGGCTTCGATTGCATGCAACAGCACGTGTTGGGCGACGAGTAGGTGGCTCAGATGCACAACAAAGCACAGCTCAGCACAGCACATCAGAACGCACTAAACGATTTATTCTGTTTTGCATTTAAGCCTGACTACCATTAAGCAAACCCTGTCCAATCTCTATGATGCTGTGGACTTTGTCATCTGCAGCGGCGGCGTCTCAATGGGTGACAAGGACTACATCAAGCCAGCGCTGGAGCAGCTCAAATTCCAGCTACATTTCGGACGCGTTAACATGAAGCCCGGGTTGGTTGTCATTTGCATAAGCCATACTCAAAAACTTAGTTAATTAGTTTAATTCGTAGCAAACCGATGACATTTGCGAGCAGAGAGCAGAAGTACTTCTTTGGCCTGCCCGGGAATCCCGTGTCCGCCTTTGTCACATTCCATCTGTTCGCTTTGCCCGCCATACGCTGGGCAGCCGGCTGGGAGCGGGCCAAGTGCACGCTGCCCATTGTAAATGTCACGGTAAGTCAAAAGTCTTCGATTGTGAAATAGCACAACTTATCGCTGCCGTAAGTACTTCACCCAGATTACCTAATAATGGTCAAGAAATGTGCAAGGCGATTGAGATTGATGTTGACAGACTTGATCAATCAATTTTCGTTCTATATATAGATCAATGCTTGTTGGAAATATGTCACACTCTTCCCAAAGCTGTTGTTCGTCGAATTTGATTATAAAAGCGCTTGAGCGTTATCTGGGTGGAGACCTCTTTCCAATGCGGACTGATAAGGGGCACATTAAAGACATTCTTCAAATAATATGTCGACACGCATATTTGTTATCGCTCTCAGGCTATAAGAGTTTACGCAAATATGCCACAAAAAGAATTGTGTATTTAACTTATCTGAAATCTTGATTAGACCAACCTATTTTTCTCTGTGGATAAATGTTGTTAAAAAAACTGGAATTGATGACACCTATCAACAAGCACGAAATAAACCGGATGAGCTAGCCGGTTTTTAAATATACTCGTACAATATATAATTTATGCTTGATGTGAGCTGAACAATCGGAGATTATTTCAGACTCTTTCAATAGACCAACCAGACTGTCCAGACTTATGAATGCCCATGAATTCCAGCAGTGATTTCATTCATATATATTTACCGATTCTTATACCAAATTTATTCAATGCAGCCGATATTCTGCCAATGCGAATTACCCAACTTTTATATTTAACGTAATAGGAAACGCTTCAAAGTTGTATAGAGTTCTATCCCATTTCGTAGTTAATTTTCGAGTTACATCGGGTTATGCTTAGTCTTTGCTTAATCATTTTGCAATTCCGAATTATAGATCTATATCAATGTTTATTAACAAACTTTATTTATCTATCGGTTGCAGTTGCTCAACGATGCCATTGATTTGGATCCCCGTCCCGAATACGTTCGCGCCACGGTGACCAGTATCCAAGGCCAGCTGCATGCCAGTGTCAATGGCGACCAGGTAAGCTAATCGCAGATGACAGCCCCAGTTCCAATTGGTAACCGAACATATCCATTTACAGATCAGCAGTCGGCTGCAGAGCATTGTGGGCGCCGATGTCCTTCTCCATTTGCCCGGACGCAGCGACAACAAAAAGCAGGCGCGAGCTGGTGATGTTTTCAGTGCCTCCGTGCTGCGCTATGATTTCATCTCAAAATACGAATAGCAAGGAGGAGGGCAACACAAAGTCTCCTTCCAAGGATCACAAAAGAAAATAAAAACCATAAATGTGAACACAAAAATGCTTGCAGATTAGCACAAATTTTGTAAAAATGTTTATTTTGATATGTTTGTGTATATAGATACATATAGATATATATATATATATATATGTATACACATATAAATCGTAACATTATATATATATGTATATGTATACGCAATCGCTGCGTTTTTTGTTTTTTTTTTCTTTCAGCAAAATACACCGAACCAGTGTCAACAAATGTTGTCTACAAATCAAATGCAGCAAATTGTCCACTTGTCTTTGTAAAAAAAAGGTTACACGAAAAAAAAATGTGTATAAGTAGTAATAATTAAACATAAACATTGCAAAAGAATGTTGATATCGAAACAGTTAGTCATATATGCATACATGTGTATAGCTGATTACAAAAGATAAAGACAAGGATTTGGGGTTATCCGTATGTACAGGAAATATGTTATGGTAAAAGGCACGCAATTAGCTCCGATCAAACGCACTGCATCGGATTGCCGTTCCCAGGCAGCTGAATGCGGATGACATAAAACTCTCCACTCGACTCGACTCGACTCGACACGACACGACTCGGCTCGCTTCAGGCTTAGACGGACTGCGTGGCGGCCTCGCTACTGGGCCGATGTAGGCGCAGCGAGGAGCGGCATGGCAACGTGAATTGATACTTGTTGTGGGAGAGCAGCGTGTAGCGCTGCTGGGGCGTAAAGTCCCACAGTGCCCGCTCAATGACCTGCAGTGCACTGGCGCTCAACACATCCGCCGTATACTGGGTTGGTGCGCCCGGGCACTGTGACATGGCTAGCAGGGAACAAGAAAAACCGAAAGAGAGGTTAGTATATGCCAGAGAGAGAGAGGGCGAGAGGGAGAGAGAGGGGAGACACTTACTTTGAGCAACTGGCGCCTTGTACAACGATTCGACAGTCATGCCGCATGTGTCCAATGCGACAATGCTGACACCATACGGTTGGAGCTCCTTGCGCAGCTCCTCGGCACACTTCTCGACGGCGACACGGGACGCATTGAAGGCGACCAGACCGTCACCGCCCATGCTGGCGCCGGCACTGCTGCCGCCCAAATAGAGTAGACGGCCGCGTGTCGGACGCAGCAGTCCCACAAATGCCTTGGCCACGCGCAGCGTGCCCAGTATGTTGGTCTTGAGCATATGCTCCCAGTGCTGCACATCCTGCGATTCGACACGGCCCCGATACACACTGCCGCTGGTATTGATGACGGCGGCAATGCCACGCTCGTTGGCATTCAGATGGGCGCCCATTGCGATCGTGGCGTCGCGCAACACATCCTCACGCGTCACATCCAGCCGCATCGGTATAATGGTGCCGCTAATCGGTTCCTCGCTGTACTCGCGTATCTTCATCCAGCCGCATAGCAGTTTGGCTGGCAGCGAGTCGCGCGCCTCCTTCATGCCGGCAAAGACGCGACAGCCCTTGTTCGCCAGATACGTGCACAGCTGGAGGCCGAGCGCAGTATCGGCGCTGGTGACCAGCACCACACGACTGGGTGGCGACAAGTCGGCATTGCACGCCTGACTCTCCTCGCGCACCTTGCATATCAGATAGATGAGCAGCGCGCCGGCGATCGAGAAGAGCGCCAGCAGCTGGAAGGCCAATACCAACATGGTCATTGGCTCCATTATGTCATTGCTGCAAAACACAAAATACAACGAAGCAAAAGCGATTAGTAACAACAAAAAGCGATCATTTTCCAGCTGCTTTATTCAAAAATATTGGTTTTTCGTCTAGATTTTAGAATTAGAACGCTGAAATAAAGAAAAGAAAATCTCTGTTTTTTTTTTTAGAATAATTCTATCTGAATAATAAAGTGAGTCACTTTTGGGCTACATTTTTTTCCGAGTGTATTAATGATAAAGCCAAGGAATGAAACATTAATATGCACAGCTGTTTAAGGTTGCGGAAGAAAGTGCGTTTTGCGCTGCATTTGGAAAAGGCGGCTGGTGCAAAAGGGGGTGTGTCAGCTTATCGTCGTTCAATTGCGTAACGGTGACGTAGGCGGATGTATGCTTTTGAGGTGGCAGTCTGCTGGGTAGCCACAGATATGGCAATGCCATTTCCGCATATCAGCAACGTCACAAAAGTCTCCCATAGATACAGCTACAGCTACAGATACAGATGCAGATACAGATGCAGATACAGATACAGACACAGATAGAGATATGTATTTATGCTGCCATGCGTGGCAGAGCCCATCGGAACATGGACCAAATACAGCAATTAGATAGTGAAAGAAATGCTGCAACTGGAACTGCAACTGGCTGGGCTGCCTGCAACAAGAGATCGACAAGATAGAGGATAGGGAGAATAGAGGATTTCGTCTATGTAGGGTTTGAACAACTTTTACTTTGGGCCTGGCTGAAAGAGGTCGGTCGCAATCTATGTGTGTGTTGTGTGTTGTGTGCTGTGCGCTGTGTGTGCAGTCGTCTTCTGGCGCGTGCAGTGAAAACTTGAGAGGCACGTAGACATAATTTATTGCCAAATGCATGAAACTTTGGGGCTGGACACGCACTGCTGGCCACGTGCAGAGGCAGAGGCAGAGGCAGAGGCCCAAATGCCCGGTGCCAAGCTGTAGCTGTAGCTGTAGCTGTAGCTCAATGGCTCGGCTCGTATATGGTCTGTGGGTTTCGTATTTTGTTTTAAAAGTGAAGACTCTTTCGATTTCAGAGTGGGGGCAGCGGCAGGGGCAGCAGCGGCAGCGCGAGGGAGACCATGACGGACTATGACCATGTCTGAGGGAGCGACTCTGCCAACTGCTCGTAAATTGTACAAAATTTGAAGAAAAACGCGCAATAATTAAGCGAATCAAATGTAAAGCAACTGAATAAAAGCGATACGATGAAAACACATTTAACAAAAATTAAAAGCAAACCAACAAATAAAAGGCAAACTTCGTCGCATCGTTTTTTTTTCTCTTTCATTTCTTTAAATGGAACTGAATGCGTTTTTGTTATTATTACTGTTATTGTTATTTGTTATTGTTGCTCTTGTTGCACATAGCAACGCGCATAATTAAAGTGAAAATGCGCCAAATTGATGTAAATATATATATATATATATATATCGTATGTGTAATATATATAGATATAGATAGATGTGCAGATAAAACTACTTAGTTGCCAGCTGCTTTGCTGCCACTTTGCCACTTAACGCATTGCCAGGAAATTATTTTATTTGTTTTATTGCGAATAATTCGATGCCACACAAAACACAACTCGAGCTGTTGCATAATGCAATGTGGTAAATACGAGCTTACTTCAGAGCGATGATATTCGATGAGATTCTTTTTCATTTCAAACATTCGAATCGGCAATTGAATTTGTTGTTCATTTGCTGTTACTCTTTTCCTGCTTAAAACTGCTTTGTTTTAGCTGATCTATCTATCTACGAGGTGTGTTCAAAAAGTATCGCGAATTTTGTGTTTTTTCAGATATTATTTATTTATTCATGAATATCTATTTTGTCCCCTTCAAAGTAATCCCCATGAGATATTATACGAGGGGTGTTCAAAAAGTATCGCGAATTTTGTGTTTTTTCAGATATTATTTATTTATTCATGAATATCTAGTTTGTCCCCTTCAAAGTAATCCTCATGAGATATTATACGAGGTGTGTTCAAAAAGTATCGCGAATTTTGTGTTTTTTCAGATATTATTTATTTATTCATGAATATCTAGTTTGTCCCCTTCAAAGTAATCCTCATGAGATATTATACGAGGTGTGTTCAAAAAGTATCGCGAATTTTGTGTTTTTTCAGATATTATTTATTTATTCAAGAATATCTAGTTTGTCCCCTTCAAAGTAATCCTCATGAGATATTATACGAGGTGTGTTCAAAAAGTATCGCGAATTTTGTGTTTTTTCAGATATTATTTATTTATTCATGAATATCTATTTTGTCCCCTTCAAAGTAATCCCCATGAGATATTATACACTTGTGCCAACGGTTTTTCCAATCTTCGAAGCACTTCAAAAAATCATTTTTTTTTATCTTGTTCAGCTCCTCCTTCGATCCCGTCTTTATCTCGTCAAGCGTAGCGTAACGTCGTCCTTTCATGGGCCTCTTCAGCTTAGGGAACAAGAAAAAGTCACAGGTGAATAGGTAAAAATCGAAGACGATCCAAAACACGTGCAAGCAAAGCAGCTGTCAACAATTAAGTGAACATTCAAAATGGCCGAGCTTGTCGGCATAAGTGAGAGACATGAGTACCAACATAACGCCACAAAAAAATCGAAATTCGATTGTACGTAACCCGCGAAAATTCAAAATTCGCGATACTTTTTGAACACACCTCGTATTCTTCGATTACGTTTTTCATTTACGAAAAAATAAGTTTGTTGTCTTTCTACGTCTTATTTTCCCTCTTGAATAGAGAATATTATCTTTCTAGTTGTTATTTTCACTATCGAACTAAGTTTGTTTCTCACGTTTACATTTTCGTTCATAAATTAACAATTTTGTCTTTCAAGTTCTCGTTTTCTTTCTGGAATTAAGTTTATCCTCTTTCTACTAGTTAATTGCATTCTTTTTTTATTATTATTGTTTTGCCTGTTTTACTTCTCATTTTCCTTCTAATTAATTAAAACCCTTTCTTGATTTCAGATTGTAGATCTTCACTCGAGGTAAAAATTCTTCAGATCATATTGGCGATTCTAGAATGAATGAAATGCATTCTTGTGAGCTTCTTGTGTTTGTATGTTTTAGGTGTTGATATTCGTACTTTTATTTGAATAACTGAATGGTGTTTTAAAGTATTAATTGGTATTGCAAAATAATTAAAAAACTGAAATGCGAATTAAATGTTTTGGCTAGCAATGTTGTTAAGAGCAGCGATCTTGCCTGCTGTCTTTAGCTGAACTGTGCCTAACTGTGGCTCAAATATATAATGGCATCCAGTGTGCTCGACCAGTTTTGTGGCAGTTGCAACTGACCCAGTTCTGTGGCCAATTCCGATAGCGAGTTTAAGCCAAACGGTCATTAACATAACGTGGCCCATTGCATAAGATGGCAACACACGACGTATGCGTCGTGTTGCATCAACATCGTTAGTTGCTGCCAGTTGCCAGTTGCCAGTTGGCTGTCAGTTGTCAGGTTGTTGTTGTTGTTGGCTGTTATGTGTCAGTCATGTCAATTGCGGCTTGTTCTAAGTAGCTAGAAACGGTCCACGTTTGGCGTCAAGTTGACCATGTTGTTAATTAAGTTGCCGCTGCAATTGGTAATTGACAAGCAAACAGGCAACGGCCAACGAGCAACAATTAACCATTGACAATTGTTAATTGTTAATTGTGAATGCGCATAAGTGATTCAATTATGTGAAATATGTTGTTTGTTCATTGAACTTGCGACTCAGCCAACTGACTGTGTCAGTAATGGCCAATTAAAATCTCTGCTGCAGCTACATAAATATATATATGAATATATATGTATATATATGTATATATACACAATTGCTTCTGTCGATCTCACCAATTGAGCAAAATGCCAAGCCTTGTATCGTATGGCATACCAAAGATAAGAAAGGCCACGACACAGCTTAAAGATATGTGTTTGATTTAATTGAGAAACGTGCTTGAACTGAGCCAATACTCGTATGTGGCTTATCTCAGCTTAGCTGCGGCTGTCTGTTCAGCTATCAGTCGGCTAAATGGTTATTCGTTGTGTGGAGTTATGAGTCACTCATTTGGCATTATGTATAAGCTGCTAATCTACTCGTATTTAAGAGCCGGTGGAATATGTTCAAGTTTCCGTGGCTTGAATAAAGTCTCTTCTTTATCCCTATCATTGATAATTTAAGATTTTAGCTCTGAATCGACTAAATTGTCTGAATTGGCTAAAAGGTTTGGCTCAACGGCCAGTTAAGTATGTGGCCAAAAGTTGCTAATTAACATTGCTGTTTGGCAACAGAGCTTAGCCAAGGAATTTATTATTATATTAATGAATGGCATAGTTTATGAGTTGATGTGTAGTTTAAATATCATTTATGATGATTTATCAGTCATTTAACCTTGGCATTTTTCATATTTACTCTCATTTATTAATTTATTTTTAAACTATCTTTCAAGTTTTTATAAACAACATTAAATAAATAAAAAGAAAACGTATTGCGATTGAAAACTAGTTAATTTTCTTAACTAACAGTTAGTTTTGAGACCTGCTTTTTCAAAGTTCTAACGGGGCATGATTTCCACTGAGATTTTGCTTGTGGCCGATAAAAAGCAGCAAGTTTGACATTTGTTTGTTTATCACTGTGTACTTTTTACATAGTTAAAGTATTATATTTTTCTTTCGAGATATTCATGACAAAATGTTCACATAACTCAAAATGGTCGGAGCAATTGTTGAGCTGTGTTTTCATTTTTGTCGTTTTCGTATGCAAATCTTTACAAATAGTCAAAACTAATTGTTGTGTTTTGGGCTGGCAGCAAAAAGAGTTGTGATTAGTTTTGAACAGACCAGGTCATTGTCTGCGACAAGATGCGGTAGAGGGCGGCGGGGGGAGTGGCAGTAGGGAACAGAGACAGCGACGGCGACAGGCTTAAAAGCAGCTAGTGCCTGCGGCAAGGGAAGCGAAAGGCATAAATAAATACGTATAGAAAGACATTAAAGCAACGAAAGGCAGCTCAAAAAACAACAGATACAGATACAGATACAGATAGAGATACAGATACAGATAGAGATAGAGAGCTAAAGGTTGAGACACACACAAGTATCTAACATAACCATCTTGACTCTTGAGTTTTTGTTTGTTTGTTAGCCACAAATTAGCAACTTTTGCATAGAACTCAAGATGAAGTACGAAGTTACAGATACAGATACAGATACAGATACAGATACACAGCAACAGCAGCAGACTCTGCTTCAGATACGAACACGTTGAATACAGTCGCGGATGCCGAGTCAAGTGCACGCTGAGTCTTGACTCTTTGTTGTGCCAGTTCAAGTGTAGCTTTTAATCACTTCAATCCCAGCTAATTTTTTACACACACAGACACATCGAGTGCGGCTGCCTCATTAAAAGATACAAAAACGTATCTGCGCAGCTAGGCACAGCAGTTGTGCAGAAAAGGCGGATAGATGCTTAATGAAGTCTACCTGAATTGCCTCATTTACCTCATTCAGGTGAATGCGCACTCCTCGCTTAAAGGACCTCAATATTTCTATGCATAGCTCTCTCTCTCTCTCGCTCTCTCTCTCTCTCCCTCTCCCTCTCGAAGGAGCTGGATATTTGGTAGCTAAAATTGAGTATATACTCTCTGGAGTAATTGCTGAAAGCGACTAACAATTAAATATCAAATTTCATTTATTACCTTTCTCCATCTTTCTCTATTTCCGTTGCAAGCAGGATGATAGAAAGATGGCAGTTTGTATATATATATATATATATATATATATGTACACATATATACATTTACGAGGTGTGTTCAAAAAGTATCGCGAATTTTGAATTTTCGCGGGTTACGTATAATCGAATTTCGATTTTTTTTGTAGCGTTATGTTGGTACTCATGTCTCTCACTTATGCCGACAAGCTCGGCCATTTTGAATGTTCACTTAATTGTTGACAGCTGCTTTGCTTGCACGTGTTTTGGATCGTCTTCGATTTTTACCTATTCACCTGTGACTTTTTCTTGTTCCCTAAACTGAAGAGGCCCATGAAAGGAGGACGTTACGCTACGCTTGACGAGATAACGACGGAATCGAAGGAGGAGCTGAACAAGATATAAAAAAAAATGATTTTTTGAAGTGCTTCGAAGATTGGAAAAACCGTTGGCACAAGTGTATAATATCTCATGGGGATTACTTTGAAGGGGACAAAAGAGATATTCATGAATAAATAAATAATATCTGAAAAAACACAAAATTCGCGATACTTTTTGAACACACCTCGTATAATATCTCATGGGGATTACTTTGAAGGGGACAAAATAGATATTCATGAATAAATAAATAATATCTGAAAAAACACAAAATTCGCGATACTTTTTGAACACACCTCGTATTGAGGGAGAGATATCTTTTTAGCTTTAGCTCACAATCTCGCCGAGTTTCCGTTGGTCTGTTTAAAAGGCATACACAAATTTCTATATATATATAGATATATATATATATGTGTAGATATATATGTCTGCCAGAGGGCTGACAACTTTTGTATCTCTAATAAGTTGAAAAACGTTTATTGTTTTGTTTTTTTTTGGTATTTTTGGCGTCGTGTCAAAATCGTGTCTTACTCACAATGTCTACCAATGTCGTGTTGTATGTGTATTGTTTGTTTGCTTTTTATGGCTTCATGGCAGCAGGGCGTGTTATGTACACACACACACACACACACACTGAGGCAGGTGTCCGCATAGTTATAAAATATGTTAATTAGTACATTTGCTGATTTGTTGTGGCTATTTTAGCACCAGCAGCACATTGGCTGCTGCTGCTGCTGTTGCTAATATTGTTTTCTGCTGTTGTTTTAAAATCCAACCCAAATATGTCAGCATTTTTGCCTCGTTGTTGTGTTGTGTTGTGTTGTGTTGCCTTATGCATATGTATGCCCCATCGATGTCCATGAGCATCCCTGCTATAATGCCTGATGCGATGCTTATTAATGATTAGATATTGCGTATACGCCGAGTAGGATTGCATATCATCGCACTAATGCTTTCAGACAGGCGTTTAATTGGCTTTTCTCGCAACACACTCTTTCATCGATGATCCGACACTGATTATAGATTAAACTCTCATTATGTTGAAGTCTTCGAGAGAGTTGTTTGCCTCAAGTCTTGCCACAAGTGGCGGTTGAAGTGTGTCATTTGACAGCCAAGTTGCAGCTCACAAAATACCCTGTAATTCAAATGGCAGGCCAGCCAAACGCTTACGAATATAATACAATTAAAGAACTATCAATTGATATATAGACTATATATAGATAAATATCTAAGCAAGCTGCCAAGTGCCAGGCACACTTTTTTCACTTGCTTGAATGCAAACATTTCTGAATTGCATTTTTGAAGAGAGTTTTTAACATTATACAAAACTAAAACAGGTTAACAACATCAGTTTTCAACCATTTTCCATTTCCCCCCTTCAGATTTAGATTTCGATTTCCCATTAAAATGTTGACAGATTTTCATAGCTACGAATAATATTCAAGTAAAGCTGTAGCTCGATCAGATTGGCCAAGATACAAACACATATGAAAAGTGCAGTAAAAAGGTTTAAAAAACAACAAGAAAAAATGTTGATTAATCGCTTATTGGTTACAGCATCATGTTTTGTGGTGAGATCAGACTTATATAAGCTTCTACAGCAAGTTTCATTAACCTGGCAAGGCAAACTAAATAAAAAAAACCAACAAACTAATAAACCAAATCAAAATCGTATTTCTGCATTGGCTTTTGCAATCATTCCGCTTAGGCCAATTGAAATTCCATTGAATTATGGGGTAAATAGCGAAAATTGTTCGTTAAGTGTGCAAAAAATATATAAACAAAAACAATTTGGTGGAAAGTGAACAAATCAACACTCGCCGAACCGCAGCGTAAATTGCAATTGCATATTTCTATATGACTATATATATATATGTGTGTGTGTGTGTGTGTGTGTGGTTTTCGAGTTCGAATTGCAACTGGGCCTGGGTTTGTGTATTGGCTCGCACGAATTCGGCTAATTGGCATAATTAAAGAATCGATGAAAAAAAGAGCGAAACGAAATGGGTAAAAAGTATTATAGCCGCAGCAAGCCAAAGCGGCCAAAACGAAACCGAGATGAGAAACGAGTAACGTTAAATACGACACTCAAGCAGCCCCTTTAATTTGCACCTCAACTTTTCACAACACCAGCAAAAAAATAATAATAATAATAATAAATACTAGTAGAATGCTCAGGGCAAATAAACTTGAGTGCAAGTTAACCACTACTGCTTAATAATATATAGCAGTGAGCACTAATTGAGGCAAAAGAAAACAAGTCGAGAACAATTTCGAATTCTTCAGTAAAGTTGATATTCTGTGGCCAACTTCCAACAGGAAACGAAATGATGCATTTCTTATGCCATTTGACTAGCTAGAAGAAGATGTAGCATCCCAGGGATCTGGGACTGATGGCACAATAGATGCAACAGGTCGCGTTGCAACTTCCCCAATAATAATAATATCCTATTTGAATGATTAATAATACAGCAGGCTTAATTATATACCAATTGGAGGGCTATATCTTTGTAAATGCTCTCGAAAATGGATTTGTATCGATATGCGTGAGACATGATATTCGTAGGATGGACCAGATTGAGATCGGATTGTTATATCAGACAGACAGATCATATATATATACTATATATACTTAAGGGTATACAAGCAACAATCATAAATAAAGTTTATATATTCTTCATAACGCAGCAAAACTCGACATGAAATGTAATCATCGATTGAATCGGTGTAATTTGGAATAGGCAAGCTTGAATTAAGATTCTTCACATAGTCATTTCTATTTTTGGGAAGACGAGAGAAACAAAACTCAAACTTATTCATTTTTAACTACTAGCTACCAGCTTGGCTGTTTGCTTTTGGCTACAGGGTATACAAATTGTAATTATTATTGTGACTAGTAATGGCAACGGGTGCCAATGAGTCGCATTCAAGTGGAGCTCTCGAGCACTTGGCCAGTGTCCAGTCATTTCCATATATGTATATATATATAATAAAAAAAAATAACTGTATGCATGTATGCATGTATGTATGTATGGCTATAAGTGGTACAAGTATATTTCATATATGGACAGTCGCATAACTCAGCGAATTTTTCAACGCTATTTTTGTTATTTTGTTATTTTGTTGTGGTTTGGTTTTGACTTTCGGGTTCGTTTGCTGGTTCGTTTGGCGATTTCTTTCTGCTTAACACATTTTAGACACGCACCGCTTGTGACTTGAGAGCGCTAATTTTCAGCCGGGCGTCTGTCTACCTGCCAGACTACCACCGATCCCCGGATCCCCGATCCACCCATATCGAACACTGTCATCCCTGCTGGCATGTGACCAAAAACACAAAAAACCAACAACGCCAACATTGTGGCCCAAATACGCGTATCCAAAGATGTTTCAAAAACTCATTTGAAAGGTGAAAATATGCAGAAATCGTTCGTTCATCATTTAGATATCCGAGGGAATATCGCCCCTTCCCCCATATCAAACTGAGTGTGTTTGTGAGTGTTTGTGTGTGGATGTGTGTGTATTTGTAGGTGGTTTCATGTTATGCATTTCAATATACATATTAGGTTTCAGTTCGTTGTGCGTTGACACGTCTCAGATCTCAGGGTTCCGTACGACTCCCTGCGATCGTCAGACGTGACCACGCCGAAGGCTTTTGTTGGACTCTCGCTGGAAATGAGATATTTAAGGGTCGCTCAATGCCAGAAAGGATGCTAAAGCACAAAAACTAGATCAAATATTTATAGCCTACACTGGCGAAAAAGAAACTAACTCTGTTATAGAAAAAGTTTATCTGAAATGAAAATGGCAAAGTTCCACAAAATGGGCAATGATTTCGCGATAAAATACATCATCAACAAGGAATATATATTTATACAAGACTTTTGAGACTTTCACTTAAAATTTGAAATTGTTTAGTCAATGATGTAAAATGAAATGAATCAATCGCTTATAAGATAATAGTGGATTTCTTGGTGTGAGATCTGGAGGAAGATTAGCCAACATTTTTCCAATTCATGCAATGACATTTCATAAACAACTTTTGTCAAAAATTGTTTTATTAACAAAATGATGAAAGTGGAAAGTGGAAAACGGGTACAAAGCAAACAAGGCACTTAATCTACGAGTATTCTACAAAGGAAACTCTGAAGCCGCTTAAAAAGTGCAGCACATTTCTCAAGTCCAAAGTAATCCGTAAATGAAAGAAATTCGGAAATTTAAGGTGAAATGCAATTGCTTTGAAATGCTCATTTCAAGGTGCTAATCATCATGATATTTGTGATGATGATGATGATGATGATGATGGTGTTGATGATAGTGGCGATGCTGTTTGTTGTCTACTCTGCTTTCTGTTTACCCATTTAGCTGCACGACAACAGCAACATGATCATTTTGATAATTTTGATCATTTTGATAATTTTGATCATCATCAGCGTCAACACATCAGCAACAGCAATAAACACTCAGCAATTTTCACCAAGTTCGCTGAACTCTTAAAGTGTTTACCCACAACATCAACATCAACATCAACTCCATCATCGTCATCGTTGTCTCCGCCGTTGTATTTCCTTTGTTGTATTCGCATTGTCTGCAAACGAAAATCGTAATCGTAGCATTCCCCGCCCACCCTCTTGGCCAACTACCAACTACGCCCACCCAGACTATCCTTAACCCCCAGCTCCACGCGACATTTTCAAGTTCAGCTGTTGTGAAATACTGTATGTAAATAGTGTGCATAAATAAGTGCAATTTTCAGCGCTTTCCACTGTCAAGAAACTCGGGCAGCTCTTGAGATTATATCATCGGCGAGGTGAGCTAAGCGCGGGCGTTAACAATAACAATAACAAATAATAGCAACAGCAACAGCAACAGCAACAATAACAATAGCATTAACAATAATAATAACAATGACATTGACGATGACAGCACATCCAAGCGGATGACAAATTAGAGTCAAGATTCAACATGACAGATGACTTTCAGCAGCGACTGTTTAGAATGTGCGCAATAAAAGTCTGACACTGGGTTAATCATATCTCCCTGGAATCTATGCAGCGTAAAACTGGGCACTTCTATGCAATGCATATAAACGGGTACAATATATGTGATAATCATAAGAAAAGAAGCCCAAGTTGTCCAAAAGGCATAAGTAGCATCTCCAGTCTATTTGGAGTAAGTAGTATCTTCAATCTATTCTGGGCTTATTGTCTGTCTGTGAATAATACTCATCTTAACGTTGAATAGAATACTTAGATTAACTTGAAAAGAGATCATGAAATGTCTAAAATTATAACATTTTCATATATTTGTTTTTCAAAATTGTTGCACACCAAAATGTATCTACATCAGAAATCATCAAAATTTGAGATTTTATTTTATTTTCTGTGATCAATCAAACGCGTAGCTGTGACTATCGTTGCCATAACAGATTATCCTTTCAACATATGTTGACTGTATCAGAAGTTCATTACTTGCAATTACAATATGTATTTAAGTAATTACTGCATCGATTGATGATTGCTTGATGATTGATGTAAGCGCTTACTTCGCATCTAATCTAGTTATGCCAGGCAATTGCATATTATGTACATGGGCATGTTGCTGTTGTTGTTGTTGTTGTTTTAAGTGTGTATTTCACACATACATAAATCGCATGTCTCGCATACGTCACAGCGGATCGCATTATCATTATCGCATATGGAATTTTTTGATGAGGTAATACTAAATATGCCCGCAAGTAGTCAACTGTTGTTGCTGTTGCCTGCTGCTTGTCGCTGGCTGCTTGTTGCCCGTTCCAGATCATTTTCACACGCTCCTCGCCCAACGCATTTCTCGACACCTGAAATTAAGTTGTTTTCTTTTTATGTCCCATTCGAGTCGCACTCCAGCGTTAGGGCGCTGTTTGATTCGGGGCCGTGTTTTATTGGCCATCTTGACTGGTGTTTTCATTATTATTTCTATTTTTATGTTGTATATATTTGTTGTTGTTGCTGTTGTTGTTGCTGTTGCTGCTGCTGCTGCTGTTTTAATCCTAATCCTAACCGTTGTTGTTTGAATTTGTAAATTTGATCATTTTGAGTGGCCGCTTAATCACCCATTACCAGATATTACCGCATTTTGAGAGCCCCTCGGCGCTTTCTGATGTTAATGAAGAGAGCAGCGCAGAGCTCGTTTCGCGTTTTATGAGCTCTTCCCATGAAATTTGAACTAAGCATTATGCAAACCATCGATAAACTTTCAGTTTTCAGACAGCGCTCACTCACACAGCAGACTGACACCAACACCAAACAGTGGCAATTGAAAACTTCCTATGCATATGCATATAAAATATATATATATATATATATATATATATATATATATATTGTATATCTTCCTCTTAGTTTCCTTGATAGGCGAACGCTTCGTCAAAAGCTAGAAAAGCGATTCGTTTGGCAGATAATAAAGTGAAATAAATACAATTGAAATGTCGCTAAATGGTTGGAAAAGCGATTAAAAAACAATTTCAACTTTTATTCGTTGAGGAATTTAGTCTCTTAGCTGTCGTAGACCCATCATGTATATATATATATATATATATATACGAGTATATATATATGTGTATATATCTGCTGCTGCTCTTCATTTCGAAATTGAGGGGGGAAAACGAAGTCGAATGGAAACAATCATCTAATTGAAATGGATACCAATTATAATTGCATTTTCTTATTCTTTTGTTAAGTTTGTGCTTTTGTGTCTTTTTGTGTAGTTTGTTTTCGTGGCAGTTGCAGTTGAAAAACTTAACGCTCCATTCAGCTTTAAAATTGCTTTGTGCCACTTTCAAGTTGCATTTGTTTTTTGTTGTTTTTTTTCTTCTGCTGCTTCTTGCTAGACCATGCCATTGTTTTGTATAAGATATATGTATATATATATACATGTATTTGTATATGTGTGTGTGTGTGTGTATTGTTTTCTTTCAACTTCTATTTCTAAATCGTCAATTGCATTTAACAATCAGTTTAAACGCAGCTGGAATCTTTTGGCGTTGAGGCAGGTGCACAACTCAGATTCTTTTGTTTAGATGGTTTTGACTAAGACCAGGCCCGATATGGATGTGGTTACATACAGATATATATGTATATGTGTATACATATGCATATATGTCATTATGCAATCATAGGAATTTTGACAAATGGCACGAAAGCCACGTTTGGTCAATAAGCACAACTTGCATTCTTCTCTTTTTCCTTTCTAAGAGTTGAAACAAAAAAACTTCTTCAACTTGACTAATTCGCTTGAACTGCGGTTGTGTGTTAAAAAAAGTTAGGAAATCATTGCTGCGGTGAGATTTGAAATGTCTCATTGATGTAATATATATATGTATATAAAATATTTATTATTAATTATCATCAAGTAATCCAAACGAAAGTTTTGCCAAAATTGTCTGCACAAATTCAAATCAAATCAATCACAGCATTTTTTGCAAGTTATTGATCAAAAGTTGACGAACATTTATAAGCTGAATTTCGCTTATAAATGTTGCATTACAGTTGAGTTTCGTGTCAGGTGTATGCAGCAGTGGCCAATAATGGTAGACTCCACCCACAACACCAACCCAACTAGCAACCAGCAACTGCCACAGTTGCCAATCAAAATACATATCTAAATAATAAAAAAAAACACTTTCAAAAGCAATTGCAAATTTGTATTAACAATCAAATGTTGTTGCTGTTTTTGTGTTTGTTATTTTCGGCGGCGCTTTAATCGCATTTTGATTTTATTAACTGCCAAAGTACGCCTCAGGAATTTTAAGCACGCTTTTTTGTCTAATACCCTTGATTGATATACAGATTGAGGATTGCCATTTCTGACACTTTCAGTTTACACTTGAATATTTAAACAGAACGACGAAGTGGGTTAAATCATTTGGCGTACTACTTTAGATATAGCCATCAATTAGATCTGTCTGTTTCAAGTCATGTGTGAATCAACGAAACACAAACACAAACACATCCCATATGTTGATTTAAGCAATTAAGGCCAATTTAATGTCGGATAAACAGCTCAAATAATGAAAGTATCTTTTTTGTGTACAAAACTAGTCTTATTACTCTTGATATCTTTTTTTTCTATATCAGACTACCCCTACTACGCAAACATATCACTTACTTGGCTGGCTGGAAAGGGTATTACACTTTTTGTCTAACATTTTTTTGGTTTGGTTTGTTTTCTTTTGTTTTGTTTTGTTTTTCTTAGTATTGATTAATCGTGTGTTGCCTTTTTTTTGATTTCCATTTCAATGGTTTTCGGTTCGTTTATGGATTGCAACTAGTCAATCACATATACACACACATATATATATATATATATGTTTATAAATAACTTGGCGAATTCGAATTGGAATCCAATTCCGATTCCGGACTGCAGCTAAAGTTTTGGTTGCCTACGGGCTCTGCTTGGGGGCAGCCGCTCAAGCGTCCTACTTGGTGTGATCGTTGTTGTTGTTGTTGCTGGTGGGGTTTTATTATTGTTGTTGTTGCTTTTCGCCAATTATGGACACAGTCGTCGGCGACGTTGTTCGATTTGAAATTTCACTTTTTTTCAATTTTTTTTTATTATTTTGTTGTTGTACGTTTTGTTATGTTGTTTTTTTTGTGCACTTGTCTTGTTTGAACTTTTTGTCAGAGGCAACAACAGTTGGACTTGGCCGGTTGGCATTTAGAGCGAATAAGTGCATGAGTTGAGGGCAAGTGCATGGGAATGGGAATGGAAATGGGAATGGGATGATTTGCAATAACTGGCTAATAGCCAGATCCGCTGCACCAGCAACAGCAGCAGCAGCAACAACAACAGCAGCAACAACTGGTGAGCCAACCAAGCAGACACAAGTTATAATTAAAGCTTCGCTTTCACCTCTTTCAATTGTCGAATACTTAGGAGCACTTAGCGCTTGCTACAGCAACAGCAACAACAACCACAACAACAACAAAGTGAGCCCAGTTGCCAGGATCTGTGGTGCGCCTAGGTTGACCAACACTGGCCAGCAGCCTAGAACCGCAACTTTACACAGCTCTTGAATAAATGCTAATTGGGCTGACAAAGTGTTTGGTTTTTCTTAACTACAGCATAGCTTTCAAACTGAAATTAGGCTTAGTCAACACTGACTGATTATTTGAGCAGTGTTTTGCAGACAAGCAAATCTTGACTTGGACTGGGCTAGGTTTTTATGCCTTGATATGGGTGGTCTGAGCCCACCTCTCCCCCTCCTCCACCTCCTTCTCCTCGCCGTTCAAAAATTAAATGTTACAGCTGCCACTCACTTCTTGAGACAAAACCTGTCGATTCGACAGAATCAAGCCGAGACACGCATGTATATTTGTTGGTTGTGAAAATGTTAAATGCACACAGATACAAAAGACTACATTTAGTTGTATGCGTGTGTGTATGACAAGCCCAGATACACACACACACACACACACACACCCCTACACACATATGTCTATGCTGCCTATGCTGTCTTTGGGTTTCCATATTCAAGATTGTCTATTTGTTAAGCTATCTGGCATTTTTGAGCAATGACCTCAACTGTTTGTTTTGGTTGTTTATTGTTTTTTCTCTTCTTTTTTTAGTTTTCGTTTTTTTGTTGTTTTCTTTTTTTTGTTTTGTGCCATCTCTTTCGTGCGTGGAGTTCGTTAGAGATCTTAAGCCTCGGATTGTCTTGCAAATGTCTTTACGAGAAATGCCCAACAAACTGTGGCTGTGAATAAGATCAGAGTTCAACATATGTCTGAGCATATTCTCATTTGTTACGTCGAAGATCAAGTCCATTTTCCTAATGAACATGAATACATAACAAAAGCTGTCTACTCATAGAGCAGGAGCTATTAAGTGGCGGTCAAGTGTTTTCTCGCTAACCTTTTCAAAACTCATTTGTAGAATTATAAAATCGTTGTGTATTTTATATTTCTATACCCCGTAGATTAAGTGTCCAAAGAGTGGCTTCAGCTATGGCCAACAATTTTTAAATTTCTCAACACTAATCTTGTTTTGATATTGTAACAAAATTGTTAAAAACTTCGACCGAATTTGATTTTATAAATTTGAAAATACTTTGACAAACACAAGACGTAATTTAACTCTTATGAAATAAAACAGAAAAGATCTGGTGATAGCCCTCAAAATATCATATTCGACTGTTTGAGATAGAACTAGAAAATAAAGACCGTACGTACAAATGTAGCTAAGTATCTTTTTGGATATCTGGCAGATCAGCTTGATTGTCTGAGTGCATCTGCTTAGAACCATTACAGGGTATTTAACAATCGTTTATGAAACGCACGAATTGTCGAAAATAACAATATGTTAATGTTACTGTTATTGTTATTGTTGTTATTGTTGTTATTGTTGTCTTCTAGTTGACCACATATTCATTTGCATATGCATACAACAGGTATTGTTGCGATTGTTGTTGCTATTGCTATCTTTATAGTTGAACTTAAGATTGATGATTTTAAGCGATTTGGCACGAGCGAGACACGAATTTGTATTTTGAGGTCGCCACTGCTGGAATTCCGCATTGGAATTTAACCCCCCTCAGCTCTCTCTCAAAGCCGCCTCCCCCTTTATGTAAAATACACGTCTTATACGTCTTATCTCATTATAGAGTGAGCTCATCGACTGGACAAACCAACAAAAAAAGGAATGAACACAAAAAGCATTATTCACAGCTCATTTCGAAGCGGAGTTTGGCGAAGTTTGAAGTAGGCTTAGCATGCTTAGCATGCGGACAGGAATGTGACCTATTAACTTATCGATAGGTTTTGCCTGAGTGCGTAAGCGTCTATCGATCGTAGATTTGAAAGTGAGCGCCAGGCCCATTGACATTGAATTGAACTGGGGGCCGGCAACATGAATGTTGTATGTCTAAGTGTGTGTTAATAGAGTTTCTACACATGCCCATAAATACAGTATGTGTATATAGACAGTGATATGTAGACAGTATATATGTATTTATATATATTTATATATTGTAGAGTGGAGTCTTACCCTTGGTTAGATTCGCGTGCAGCAATCAAGATCAAGTTTGATTCCTTGATATTTACTTTTGGCTTCGCTCCGTTTAGCAACGCTCAATAATATATATAAATCGCATCAATTTTCGCTATATGGCGCAAATAACTATTCAATAATATAAGCAACAACAAAAAAACGAATTACTAATTTTTATGGCTGCGTCTTCACCAGTGCCAAAAACAGAAGACGAAACTATAAAAACACACACGCACACACACAGGCCGACATGCAAATCATAAATAAATCTACAATAAATTTAAATTGACTGAGCAAAAAAAAAAAAAAAAAAAAAAAAAAAATTTAAGTATACATATATATTTAGATATATATACATCAATATTTTTTTTTATTTTTTGCAGTATTTTAACACACGCGATGAAAACAAAAATAAAAAAGAAAAAAAAACGCAACAAGGCAAATATCAACAAATCACATTAAAATGGTCTTGATTATGCTCGGTATGTGGAATGCGCCCGCTTCATTTCGGTTTGCATCGGTTTCTGTTTTCTGTTTACTGTTTACTGTTTCGGTTTCGGTTTCGGTTTCTGTTGCTCTTTACCAATTTCACGCACAGTTTCGCACCGCAGCACGATGGGATGGGGATGGATGGATTCGTGTTTCGACTTCGACTTCGACTTTGCGTTACGCGCTCGACTCGCGACACACAACTTAAAACGTAGACTTGGCGCGTTGAGTTCGAACCGAAGACTGTCTGTAGGCTGACTGCAAACTGAGCTTAGCTCAGTCAGAGCTGCTGCCGCCGTTTCGCTGTTACTGTTTCGTGCCGTTGTCAAAGTCAGCTTCGTGGCGCTTCGTGCTCCTCTACGATTGCTGCTACATTCGGCATATGTAGCTAAAGGCGACAAGATGTCAAATCAACTCCATGTGATCCTCCAACTTGGTATTCGTGTTTTTGTTGTTGTTTCTGTTTTTTGTTTTTTGTTTTTATTTTATTTTTGCAGCAACTCGTTTTTCAGTTGGTTATTGCAGCTCTTTTGGCCTGCCTTTCCTGCCGATGTTCCAGTTTCGTTTGTACCCAAATTATTTGTCAATTGATTGCGTTGTCATATCATAGACATGAATTTACTTTTAACAATCTGTCGAAACTACATACAGAGTCAGTGGTAGCTGCCATCAAAAGCTCAGGTCATCATTACTAGTTGCTAAAGTATGTAAAACATCTACTCATTTAAAGCGTTGCCCGCCATAAAGTTAGGATTTTTCAGAAGTTTTCTTAGCCCGATGCCGAGCTTAATTTAAAAAATAGAATTGATGAAATTAATTACAAAATAATCATCAATATCATTTTTACTCTAAAAGTAGGTGAAGAACTTTAGATAACTTTAAAACCAGATTTCTTAAGCTAGTATTAAATTATGCTTCTAGCCTCAAGTTGCTGCACGCAAAAGTAAGCCAAATATTACAATATTTTATCGAATTTTCTGTATACGAGTACGTAACCCGCGAAAAATTCAAAATTCGCGATACTTTTTGAACACACCTCGTAGAACTGTATAAATTTCCATGTCCTTAGAAATCGTCATGACTTTCTCAAAATCGACGCGATTATTAATTCTTTTCATATATTCTGAAGTTTATCCCTTTGTCTAAAACAAACATATTTAAAATCCAGCCAAGATTGACAATGATTTATATTTAGTTTCATTTTAAATTGATCACAATTCTGATCACAGTTAATATAAAACTAAATTCAAACAGAATTTCTAAAATTCAGAATTTTATCTGATCACAATTAATATAATACTAAATTCAAATAGAATTTCTGAAATTCATTTTCCCAATTGTTTTAAGCACAATACGAGGTGTGTTCAAAAAGTATCGCGAATTTTGTGTTTTTTCAGATATTATTTATTTATTCACGAATATCTATTTTGTCCCCTTCAAAGTAATCCCCATGAGATATTATACACTTGTGCCAACGGTTTTTCCAATCTTCGAAGCGCTTCAAAAAATCATTTTTTTTTATCTTGTTCAGCTCCTCCTTCGATCCCGTCTGTATCTCGTCAAGCGTAGCGTAACGTCGTCCTTTCATGGGCCTCTTCAGTTTAGGGAACAAGAAAAAGTCACAGGTGAATAGGTAAAAATCGAAGACGATCCAAAACACGTGCAAGCAAAGCAGCTGTCAACAATTAAGTGAACATTCAAAATGGCCGAGCTTGTCGGCATAAGTGAGAGACATGAGTACCAACATAACGCTATAAAAAAATCGAAATTCGATTATACGTAACCCGCGAAAATTCAAAATTCGCGATACTTTTTGAACACACCTCGTAGAAACAAGAATCATTGATTCATTTTTAAAGCATGGCGTGAGTGTGAGAACCATATTTATAATAATCATCTCCTTAGATAGGATTGCGTTATTACCAAAAAATGTGAGATTTGTATGTATTTATGTATCGATGTATACATAATTAATACGCTTTAGTTGGGATAGTTGATCTGTGGGCTTGTTAGCTTTATGGCTTGGAACGTTGAATGTTCCATAACTGAAACTGTTTGCTCCAATTGCAGTGTGGCAGTGCCACGCCCATTTAAGCGGATTGCCCCGACCGGCCGCAAGAGGCGATTTGTTAGCCAATGTGGGCCACAACAGAACCTGGCACTTGGAATGCGCCCGAAGATGACGGAGCAATTTAAGTGTTTTGCCACTGACGTTGCCAGCCCGGAACGGACCCATACTCAAATAGAGATAGCAACTAAGGCAGAGAGAGAGAGAGAGAGAGAGAGAGAGAGAGAGAGAGCGAGGAGCGAGTTGTGGAGGGCGATGGGAGGTAGATAGCTGCAGCTAGAGCTGAAGCGACAACATTTGGCCGCTTGTCATCCGCATATTTCTGAACCGCAACTTGGCTGCACTTCAATGAGCCCCGGGCTCGAACAGAAAGAAACAGAAAGAAAAAAAAAAACAAAAACAAAAACAGCAAACTGAAAACTTTCTGCTGCAGCCGTTGAAATTGGCCAGGCCAAGTCGAGACAGGCCAGTGCCAGAGCCAGAGCCAGAGACAGAGCCAGAGTTAGAGCCCAAAAACCTGTTATCGATTTGAGGAAAATCTCATGTGACTGCAGCTGTATATATATATATATATATAACTCATACACACACACACACACACGCACACACACAATTGGAATAGTGTGTGTGCGCGCTGGAAATTTGAAAAACTTTCAATAAGCGATTGGGAAACGTGAGAAGCGGCTCAAATTGGTTTTGCTATTGGCTTTGATCATCACCAGCAAAAGCAAAAGCAACAACAACTGCAGCAAACAACAACTGCCAACTGCAAACGAGTTTTTCCAGTGCGAATGTCAATCTGCAAAATCTGCCAGCAACGTGTGGCTGCAAGGATTGCAGATGCACATTGACAGCAAACGAGACAGCTCAAAATAAAAAACATACACACATATATAAATATATATGTATATATATATATATATATCTATATGATGGCAGACACAAGCTGCAACATATACTTTGCGTAGATTCGGTTCGATCGTGCAACAACCTTTATCACAATTCACGTCACAGGAATGCCAGTGAGTAAATGAGCAGCAACCAAGCTAAACACGACTTGCCGGAGAGGATCAGCAGCAGGAAAGCTTAAAGAAAACCCAATTGGTTTTCATTAATTGTAGAATAAAAATTAATTTGTTTTATTTTTAAATGCAGTTTTGCATTTATATTTACCGATTCCAGTTTGCGATGCTAAAACAATGATTACAGTTATAATCAATTTTTGCTTTACATTCATCGATTGCATTTTTTATTTTTTTTTTTGCTCTTATTTTGATGTGAATATCAAATTCTATGCGCTGAAAATGTTTTCATTTGCGGGGTAATTCTTGTGGGCAAAATTGAATTACTGAATTTGAATTTCTTCTACATCATTTAAAGCGCATTCAATGAGAATATTCAGCTGCATGTTCGATAACTGAACTGTGCCTGGCAACTGTAGAAAGTAGCCATTTGACAAGATACTCGTACGAGGTGTGTTCAAAAAGTATCGCGAATTTTGAATTTTCGCGGGTTACGTATAATCGAATTTCGATTTTTTTGTAGCGTTATGTTGGTACTCATGTCTCTCACTTATGCCGACAAGCTCGGCCATTTTGAATGTTCACTTAATTGTTGACAGCTGCTTTGCTTGCACGTGTTTTGGATCGTCTTCGATTTTTACCTATTCACCTGCGACTTTTTCTTGTTCCCTAAACTGAAGAGGCCCATGAAAGGACGACGTTACGCTACGCTTGACGAGATAAAGACGGGATCGAAGGAGGAGCTGAACAAGATAAAAAAAATGATTTTTTGAAGTGCTTCGAAGATTGGAAAAACCGTTGGCACAAGTGTATAATATCTCATGGGGATTACTTTGAAGGGGACAAAATAGATATTCATGAATAAATAAATAATATCTGAAAAAACACAAAATTCGCGATACTTTTTGAACACACCTCGTATAATATCTCATGGGGATTACTTTGAAGGGGACAAAATAGATATTCACGAATAAATAAATAATATCTGAAAAAACACAAAATTCGCGATACTTTTTGAACACATCTCGTATATCTGATGGGTTATTAATGAGCTTAAAGCAATTGCAATACATGCAAATTGCGCATCTTAAGTTGTGTCAAGTCAAGTTCAGATTGCTCAACACACTTTTTTTTGTACCCAATTGCATGATTAAAGGTGTGCATCGGCTTGGAATTTGTGGGCAATGCCAATTGGAGAGTCGCATTCTTATTGGCAGTCGCAATTGGAATTCGAGTCACCCACGCACATGCTGTAAATGCTGCTTGGCAAACATGGCAAAAATGTTCGCATCTTTCACTTTACCAACTTGTTGGCATTTTGAAACACGTTTACAGGTTGTCATTGTTATTATTGTTGTTGTTGCTATTTGTTGTAATTGTTATTCGCTGTTGTTGTTGCTTACATATAAGCATTTTTTTCTTCTGTATTTGCAGCCAAACTGGTTTCGAAATGTGCGAAGTTTTTTTGTTTATAAACTTGGTAATAATTTTTGGTTTTGTTTATTTTTGTTATTGCGCTGTTTTATGCAAAACATGTTCCCATTGCGCACTCAAAAATATGCCAAATCTGCCCAAAACTGATGAATCCGTTTCAGAATCTTTTCACTTTGTCTATGCCAGCAGCAACAAGAACAACAACAGCAACAACAAATACATCAATAACATTTTCTTCTCTTTTTTTGTATTGTTTATTCACAAACCACTTAAAAGTTATTGAAAAAAATAAGAATTATGTACAATAAATGGTAATTTTTATGTGATGCTCCTCGAGTTGTTTACCAGCTGCCTGAATAGGCGTTGGCCGAGGCTTTTGCATAGGCATTGCTGCCACCGCCTCCACCGTGGCTGTAGCTGTTGGCACTGCTGCTGGCATAGGAGCCACCACCACCACCACCGTGACCACCGCCACCACCGCCGCCACAACACTGTCGACCGCCGCCACCACCGCCGCCGCCATGATAGCCACCGCCACCACCGCCGCCGCCATGATAGCCACCGCCACCAGCACCACCGCCATGATAGCCACCGCCGCCGCCTCCTTGATAAACTGGCTTCACCACATACACTTCGATGGTGGGCTTGCGACCATAGCCACCACCACCACCACCTCCGTGGTAGCCACCGCCGCCACCTCCATGATAGCCACCGCCGCCGCCACCGGGATGTCCACCGCCACCACCACCATATCCGCCACCACCACCATATCCGCCACCACCTCCATATCCACCGCCGCCGCCGAAGCCGCCGCCGAAGCCACCGCCAAAACCACCGCCGCCGCCACCGCCAAGGCCGCCACCACCGCCGCCATGGCCGAACAGTTTTTTCTTGAACTGGAGCAGTGAGGGCGTGGCCATTGCGATGCAGCTGCTCACGAGCAGCCAGCTCAACAGTAGCCTCCAGTGCCTCATCCGGATGTATTTGTTGCTATGTGCGATTTGCGATTTCCGATTTGCGATTTGCCGTTTGCCGTTTGCCGCTTGCTGTTAATGATTCGTTTGGTTTGTCGCTTTTCAGCTAACAACTGCTGTTGGTCAACTAAGCGCCCTGTTGCTCAGCCAGTTGCAATTTATAAAGGCTGCGGGTGCACGGTTCTCAGCCCGGCCCATTGTTTTTGGCCCGTTGCAGTTGGCGTCATCCACACTTGTTAGTTCAAACATCGTTTTTTTTCTCCACATATTTCTATTCGCCGAATGCACTGCGAGCTGCATCATATTGGCACTTATACAACAACAACAACAACAAAACAGCAACAACAGGAACATTAGCAGCAACCAGTAAATAAGATTCATTAATCAGTCTGGCAGCTCATCAATCTGGTTTGCGCCTTGTCGACTACTAAAGTCACCTTTTTTGACCGTCAAATAAGCCCATTTTTATTTGAGCTGTCAAAATTGTAATAAAGCTAAGCAGCTTTTCCAAAAATGTTATTTGCTTACACTGATTTTTCAGATGCATTGGCATTATTCAAAATAGTGCTCAGCATGTGCCAACTTACCACATTTTTCAAAGTGCTGCCAAAAATATCACGCATGCGCAGCGTACACCGCAGCGTGTAGACCACGGCAAAGCGAGCAACTCTCGCTGTAGCGCATTCAAAAATGCATTAAAGCTGTAGAATCTATAAAAACTATCATTACCAATTACATGCATATCGCTTGTTGGGACCCGGAAAATCCCTCTTACTCATCATGCTAACTGGCGGCGGCAGATACAGAATACTCAAGCTCGTAAAAAAAGTTAGTGTGACTTACTTATTCACTCTCTCTCTCGCTCTCTCTCTCTGTCTCTGTCTCTCTTACTAATTATCCAAAGTTGACTAAGTCAAATTATAATTTTAGCAAAGTTGCTCAAAGTTGCTTCCTTAGTTAGTGCTTAATTCATTGTTTTCTTACATCTAACAAATCTGTGTTCCTTATCCGATCTTAATGGAATGTTTGCAGTTGATCAACAGAATGTCTGGGTATATAATACGAGTATATCAATTCGAAGAATTGTCGAGATTCAGCAAGTATGTCTTTTACTTCCATCGGAAATCGGTTTGTATCGATATTCGACAACATGAAATAAACTTGATCTGCGCAAATTTATATACCACATTTGTAGACTTCAGCTGATAAACTCGTAGTCACTGAGATCGGCTAGTTCAGACAGACGGACATTGCTAAATCGACTCGGCTGCTCTTGCTTATCACGAATATATCTCCCTTTTGGGATCGGGCAAGCTCTCTCGTCTGCCTAATGCATACTTCTGAACAACTTAATTGTAGCAACTGCAATTCTATTATTTTGACAGTTGCTGTATATATATCTATGTGGTGATATACGAGTATGGTTTCTGATTTACGATTTGAACCACATGTCAAATATTTTGCATTTGGCAACACTTATTGCCCCTCAGCGAGACGTGTTTTCCCCGCTTGAGCAGTGGCAGATGAGCACTGCGCAGCGCAGCAATAATTGCGGGGATGCCCGACAGTAAACAAAGGCGCCGGAAAATGCAGTTCTAGACATCATTAACTACATATCTTTGGGGCAAATAGTAGTTCCATACATCCCGGAAGCTGTAATAAGTGATGTGATCTCTGCTAATCAATAAGCAAAACAACAAAAAAAAAAAACAAAAAAAAAAACATGTCTGTTATTTCATAAAATATAGGCTTGATTTTTATATGCGTATATACATACATATATATATACATATATATGTATTTTTATGACATTTTGGAATGATTATTATGTAGTACATCAGTTGCGTATGTGTGTGTGTGTGTGTTTGATTTATGTCTGTTACATTTTTGTTTTTTATTTCTTTTTTTATCATTTATTTATTCATCATTTTAATCTTATCAGATGTTGGAGAGGAAAGTTTCAGTTTTTATCGCTACATAGGCACGTCAGTTCTATTTGTGTTGTTTTTTGTTTTTTTTTTTTTGTTTTTTTGTTTTAAATGGTTTTTTTGCTTATAAATAATGTTTTATGTATTTGTTGTTTGTATTGCATACAAAAGCTGGAAAAGAATTAAACCAATTATACTAGAACTATATACACATATCTATAAGTATATATACTGTATGTCATGTATGTATATAGGGGGCGGAGCAGAGGGCGTTGGAGTACAAGGGGTGTAGTGTTTATTGGGGGAGGCGGGGAGGGGAAAAGGGGGCTTATAGCAGTTACAAATTCAAGTGACATATTACAAAAATACTAATTTATCGATTAATTTGATCTCGATCAAATTTCTCGTTTTACGCTCTCTTTATGTGTCTCCCTCTCTCTCTCTCTCGCTATTTCTCTCTGTATCCGTCTCTCTCATTCGATAGACCTTAGTAGTAAAAGCTAAGTTGCAAATATGATCGCGTTTACGATCCAAAAAAAAATAAACTATTTATGAATTTAAATCGTACGCATTTATGTATATACTGTAAATAAATACAATTCTCAGCATTAATCTTTAAATCTTGTCTTTTTTCTTTCGTTTTTTTTTGTTTTTTTTTTGTTTTTGTTGTTCTTTTTGTTGTTTTTCATTTGTTTGTTTTACTAAATTTGCTAATTTTACATTGTTCGCTTGTCGTAAGTGTGAACATGGTGTGGAGGGTGTCTGTGCCTGGGTGTGTGTGTTGGGGGCGGGAGGAGGAAGAGTTGCTTAAGATCATACCTAAAAATATTAACAATTGCGTCTATTGCACCCTGTCTTGGTTTTAGGCCAGGCCAAATGAGAAACGCCTCCAGCGTAAGCCTTTCTATGCGCTTCTCACAAAAATAATACAGTATTTTGTAATATAAGAATTTGTTGCTTTTTTTTTGTTGTTTCTGTGTTGCTTCTGTTTTGTTTTTGTTTTGCCTTGTTGCTATTGTTTTGTTTGTTATTCTTGTAATTGCACTTATGTTAACACAAAATAAATTGTGTATTATTGTTTGTAGTTTAAGATTTATTTTGTTTTTTGTTTTGTTCTTGTTCTTGTTGTGTTTCTAGTTTCGCTTTCATTTGTTCCATTAATGCATAATTAAATATAATAATAATATTATTAATATTACAATAATCATAATAATGATAATTCACTAAAAATCAAATTCAGTACTTTAATAAATTGCAAATACAATTTACATGCGTGTGTGTGTGTGTGTGTGTGTGTGTGTGTGTGTATAATTTGTGTGAGCGTATTTTTGTTTAATGTCTTGTTTATAGCCTTTTTGTGTGAGTGTGTTTTGTAAGCTAATCAAAATACCAAAAAAAAATAGGGAATACAAAGTACAAAAATAAATAAATGTTCAGTTAACAATAACCATTCACATTCACATTCACATACGTAACACATCTGTTTAGTATGTGTAGTATATATATATATATATATATATATATTTGATAAATACTAGATAATTATGGTATTTTACTAATTATTAGCGGTGCTAGAGTTCAAAAGTCCAAAATGTTTCAACTAACGACTAAACAATTACAAAAATACCGACATTAAAATAATAAAAAATATGCATATATATATATATATATATATATATATATATATTCATGTAATAAAATAATATATTTCTATTTTGGAATGACCGCTTTGCGTGTGTGTGTGTGTGTGAGTGTGTGGGGGGGTGGGGGGCGTGTGTCAGTGTGTGTAGTCTTATATGCTAGGAATGCATTGCATATAGGCGCAATATGCGATTTGTTTACTGATCTAATACAAAAAAAATAGATATATATGTTTATGTATACATATATATATACACATATATATGTAAATGTTCATATATATATACATATATATATATATATATATATATATAGAATAGAATACATTTTATGTAGTTTTATGCAGCGCGCGATTTGCACATTTAAATACTATATAAAAAATACAAATTGTTGTTGATGTTCTTGTTGATGTTGTTGATGTTGTTGTTGTTGTTGTTGCTGCTGTGCATGTTGTGTGTGTGTGTGTGTGTGTGTGTGTGTGTGTGTGTGTGTTTGGTGTGGGTTTTGTATGCGAATGTATAATACTTAAAAAATTAGGGAACGTGCGTTGGGCGGGACGGGGAGGCGTTGTTGTCATCGTCATTGTCATTGTCAATATTGTTGCTATCGTTATCGATATTGGTCTCCTTAACGATATAGTTATCGCAATCGGTGTCGTCGTCCTCGTCAGTGTTATCGTCATAGTCTTCGTCACTGTCCAAATTGTTGTCTTTATATTAATCAGTGCTGTCAACTATCGATTTCTAAAGCAGGACTCAAAAACAAAAAATGGGCACAACAAATAATATATAAGAACAGATATAAAAAAGTGTGTAAATCTTAAAATGCACGTCTGAGCCATTTACCATTTACCACATATAAATATTTGATCAAAGTCAAAAACTATTGCACGAAAATAACGACTAAATAAAAGTATGTTACAGGGTATTTTCTAGTCAATCTACTGGTAAAAGATGGATTTGTTCAAAGACTAAAATGACAGCACTGATCAGGATTATTTGAGTCATTGTCTCATTGTTATCGTCATCGTTATCGTCATCGTTATCGTCATCGTTATCGACGTTATCGTCAGCGCGTAAAGGCACTGAGAAAATGTGGACCGCCCATGTCAAACTGCTGCTGCTCGTAGACATCATCGACAATGGAGCCAACCCCAACGCCAACATTGACGCCATTCGGCAGACCATAGTTGGCCCCGTTGGCCGCCAATGTGGCAGCGGCTGCTGCGGCAACAGTTGCCGCCTTCAGCTGACTGATGGCCAGCATGGGTGGCTTATCGCCGGGCTTCCAGCGTCGATGAATGCCCATCGATTTGAGCTTCTGACAGACGGACGAGGGCGATATGTTGATGCCCTTCTCGGCCAGACGAGCTGACACCTTCCAGTATTGTATATTGCTATCCTCCTTGATCAGTTCGAGTATTTCGCGTGTGATCTCCTTGTCCCTCAGTTCCCGTTCGGCGGCCTTCAAACGGCGA